>JAPQRN010022281.1:0-13470 GCA_037367275.1 Coranthus polyacanthus | reverse complement strand
GTTGTTGTTGTTGTTGTTGTTGTTGTTGTTGTGCCGTGGGATGACAAACATTTGTGCGCTCACCTAAAATAATAGCAACTTGGAACACATAACTCAGTTTCACCGCTCGCAATACAACAAACACTAACTCAAGGGTTTTACACATTTTTAAACAGTACAAAAGTAGCACATCAAAAATGGATCCACATTGGTGTTATGTAAGACTATCCTTCAGGGGAAAAGATTACTGGGGCGTCCTCACTAAGCAAGAGCAGTCGTATTGAGACTGTTGTTAAAAAAAACAAAACTGACCACAAGCCTCGAGGCAAAATGAGTCATGATGTTGGTGATTTACCGCCTAAAGAATTTTCTAGGGGAAACCCTGTGACTCTGGACTAACGTAACTTTTGTCCAAGTTGGAAATAACACTAGGTTAATTCAAAAGAAGGGCAGTTCTGACACAAAATACATCGACATTCCAGTAAAATCTCTGTCACTTCCAGTGCACTTGTCCCATTGAAATTTATCGTGTTATTATATTGCTGTGTTGGTCCCTCGCTGCAGGCTGGCTCCACAGTGTGTGGTAAACCCTCATCGCTCAGTGTTAGGCACGGGAAACTATGATGTCAACGTCATCATGGCAGCACTACAGAGCCGGGAACTGGCTGCAGTGTGGTGGGACAAACGCAGGTGGGTGTGCAATGCCTGTGGTCAGACACTGTTCATTTCAACATCCTACAAGCTTCAACACACACTTGTTTTCACAAACGTTAAGAGTGCATTTTATGGCACATTTTTCACTTGGTGGTGTCTATCTGTTTGCTTCCATAAGTATGTTTAGTTGCAACATTTCCAACCTGTTTACAAAGATATTTTGCAGACACTTAGGTAGGTAGATACTTAATTTGGGAAGTCAGTAAGCGCAGAAGCAGTAAGTGGTTGTGGTCAATTGTTTGCATCAGTAGTAATGCACTAAACATAACAAGTGAATAGCTCTGAGTATCTCCACAAGGAAGCTTTGTTTATCCTTCTCTGTCTTTTTTTTTAATTTCTTTTTTTTTTTTTTAACACAGAACGGTACAGAGCCTTTGTGTGTCAAAGGTCCATGGTTTTATTCTTAATGTCCCATCACGTGTATCACTTGGGATCGTGTCCCTCCCGCTCCGACGGCGGCACTGGCTTGCGGTTCGGCAAGTCAACGGACAGTACTACAACCTGGACTCTAAACTGAAGAACCCCGTCTGCATTGGGGGAGAAGCAGAACTACGGTAAGAATCTGCGGGACGTAGAAAATCAAATTTATATTGGTGAATGTTTCCTGGACACTTAAGAGTAGTGTGTGGTGATCTGGTCTGAATTAGATGAAAACCTAACTGCATTGTGCTGTATGGTCCTAATGAACTGTTGTCTCTGTGAGTGAGTCATCCCATATGAATGGTCACATGAATCTTACATCAGTCTTGTTTGTGTGAGAACACTGCACTCTAGTAATCTGCCCTCTGTCTGTGCCTATATTCTTCTAACCTCGTCTCTTGTCATCCCTTTTGTCTCACTGTGTCTCGCAGCACATTTCTCAGTGAACAGCTTTCTCAGGATGTGGCAGAGATGCTCCTCGTTGTCCGGCGGGAGGTGGAGGAGGACGGCTCATGGCTGAACTCGGACAACCTCAAGAAGTGATGCCTTGGAAGAGGAAATACCTTGACATAGCATGGAAGAAAACTCCTCTGGGAAAATGACAGACTTTCTGGGTTTTTTAAAAAAAAAAGACAACCTCATTACAGAAAAAAAACTCTTCAGGGAATGCACTAAAATACATTTAATATCACACACAGACACAGAGGAAACTCCAAAGAGAAGCAGAGATGGGCGGTTACTCCTGCTTTGATTGTATTAGCAGTAAAGCTATTGCGCTGAAATGACCAATGTGTTTGCCTGCTCTACCTGCACCTTTGTTTAACATTCACAAGGTGCGTCTAATCCATAACAAAGCTGCAAGTTTGAGGCAAATGTGTTTTGATGATTGACGATATTTGACTGAGCTTTGACTGTTTGGTGGTACAAACCTGACAGACATTGTGCATGACAAGCAATCTGCAATAATAACAACTGGACGGCTCGGTTTATCATCAAGAGAAAAACTGTTGAATTGAAATTGACACGTACGAAATCAATGGATCTGATTTTCGTGGTCCAGTTGCCAAAATTAGATCATGTGTGTACAAGTTGGTCATGTCATGGATTTATCACACAGCAACGAAGTGCACCATCTCTTTCCCCATCTTTGTTGTAAACCTTCTATGCACTGCAGAGTTAGATTTGTCACTGTTTGTCTTTGTGTGTGTTCATACAGGCAGCGATACTGTGAACGCAGCACCTGGTGAGGCGTTGAAGGACTACACCAATGTCTTTGCATGTTTTAGTCAGTTTACTTCAAATCACATTCTTTGTAGCATGCTGTTTTCTAATCTCCCAGGCAGCCTCTGTTTTCCTTTCACGTAGCGAAAAGGATATAAAATACATTTAATTTAATTGTTTCCGTTAATTTTGATGCTGCTCTCATGAGTTAAAAGCAAGTGGTTGTATGGTAGTTAGGAAAAAGTTTTTTATTAGGATGGTAATCAAAGAGTTAAACATGCAAAAACACTGGTTGCGTGACTGTATGTAACCTTTATGTTTGTGTCGTCTCTTCTATTAAGCTATGCATATCCAAAAGAAAGAGGCACTATCTCTGGTTCACACTAGTGACTGACTTACAGTACACATAAACCTAAGCTCAGAGGTTCATAATATTGAAACTTATTTATATTAAACTTTGACCTCGTGTTTTAAGTAATGTTACGCTTGTTTGTGTGTCTTGTTAATTTGTCGACTTGCAGACATGATGAAGGCCAGCTGAGTGTCCGGTTATTGAAGTAATTTTTATTTATATTAGACTCTTGAGTGTAAAAGGATGCCATTCAAAAGGAGCATTGATAATACCATACAAACTCAATTTAAGGGTTAACAAGGTCAGTTGGCAAGGAAAGGGGGTATTCAATGAAATCTCCAACATACCATACCATATATACACAAAACGTCTTGGAGAGATCTCAGAAACCCAATGCTATACATAGTTATTATTGCTAGTTACGGTAGGGCTACTGCAGCACCAGTAGCAAGAGTCATATTGCTATGTACCTGCTGTCATTGCATGGGATTTGTAGTTCTCCACTCTGAAGACGGAGCGTTAATTGTAGTTCTCCATTCATTTAATTAAAACAGGGTCTTGGTAGCCCTCAAGTTTTTTTTTTGTTGTTTTTTTTTTAAATCAAAGGTTCATGATTATTCAGATATTATAGACAGTGAGATATACAGAATACCATAAGGTAATACAAGGAAAATACAGAATTGCCACCTATAAAAAGTAAATAAAAAAAGTATACCAAGTGAAGGAACTGCATAACCATTCACAGAAAAAAATGTGTATTGTTGCTACGTGCCAGTGCTTTTCTACAACAATATTTATATAAAAACTTGAAAATAAAGTGGTGGTACCGATACATTAAAGAATATAAAACTACAACGTAGTAACGCCAATACCATTCTGACTTGCCTCACCATTGTTCACAGTTTACACAGAGTTTGGACAGACAAGGGGAAAGAATTTAGACCAAGTGAACTTGGTTTACACCTTTGCACAACCATCCTGCCAGCATTAACACTGTCGGCTATTTCAACAGTCCGTTTACTTCAGACCTGCTTCTTTTAAGTGCTTTTAATAATAATATTCAGTGGAACTGACGTTATGCACTTTGATGTCACACCTAGCATTCCTTTTTATTTAGATTAGTTTCTTTTTCATTTCAGTAAAGTGTCCATTCATATGAAAACTAAACATTTTTTTTCTATACATTTCCTAACAAAAAAATAATCAACGTGAATACAAGTTCCTCGAATGGGCAGGGTTGGGGTGTGATTGACTTCCCCCGTAACCAGTCAGCATGCTGGGAGAGTACTGTATTTCCAGAAAGCGCCACAGGAGTCAACGGAAGACAAGTTGTGATGGTCCAAAAGTTGTAAGTGAGAGAAAACAGCAAAAAGAAAAAAAGAGAGGAAAATATGTTATTCGACTTGTCCGATCGAACCAGGTGGCACATGTTTTGCTCACTATCTGACCAATATTTATGAGCGAAATGTGCAGCGTTTCAAAATTCAAAGGAGAAAATGGAGTAAAGCTTGCGAATTTTGAGGGGCCTTGAAATTTAAAGCTTTGTCTTTATCCATTCCTTCCTTAAAAGCAAACGTTTAGGAAGACTGCAATGCAGTTCCAAGTAAGTTCATTATTATTAGGTTAACTTACCAGCCCTCAACCAGACCTCATGGTCTTCCTCAACAGATGAAGTTTGCTGTTGTCATGGAGATAGCTACACATGAAACCGAAAGCGTAAGACGTGTAAGAATGTGGTCATATATCGGAAGGAGGTCAACTCCAAACTCCATCTTTTGGGAAAGACTGTGAAATGCAGCTGAAAGCTCTGCCTCTGCAAAAGGCTAATAAGAGAACTCTGAGTTATTTGTCTATTTGTTTTTGTCCAATTACTGTCTCCAGGAGCAAAATGTAAGATGGCCAGATAGTGACAATAAAGCAGGAAAATCTCTCATTCATGTTAGTAAACAAAGGGTTAAGCTTCGCCACTACGTTTGTCCGTTTGCTACTGCTTAAAAATCGAGCATGTGTATGTTATAACAGCAGTGACAAAATGGCACACTTTGCGGAGGAGAGGAACTGAGGAACTCACAGAGGGGGGTGGGGACTGCCTGTCAGTCAAGGGTAGGCTCTCATAGCCAGGGTTGCCATTGGAGGAAACGTTTGGAGTCCTGTATAGAGATAGAAAGAGACAAGGACAGAAGAGAGGGAGAGGAGGAATGGAGGATGAAGAAGAGAGGGAAACAGGGGTAAGACACATCGAGAAAGAAAAGAGGGGAGGGGGGCCGCAGGGTGACGGGAGCCAAGGGCAGGTACAAGGAAAGAGGGACAAAGAGCGGTTAGAAATATACTGTAATGTGAATGAAAAATACAAAGCTGAATAAAACTAGTGGGTATTAGTACCACTAAGGCTCATGCGCCGGCAGCAGGCGTACAGTTCACTCCTGACTGATGCACTGCAGGATTTGTGCAATAATCTGCAATTACATGCATGTAGGACTGGGTGTGACTCACCACTGCTATTGCAGCTGTTATGTTGTTCTTCTAATGAATCTGTTTATATGCACGATAAAGCTCAGAATGCCTTTAAAGCAATCTAGAGCAAATGAAGAGGAGTGGACTGTATTTTTAGTGCTAGCTGAATATCTGAGCCTTGCCAGTTTAGTTTAGTTCATATATATATATGTGTGTTATTATCACATGTAGGAGCCATTAAGTCAGTCAGCTGGTATGAGAATATAAAGCTAAATAGTCCATGGTTAGGTGGGGAGAACATGCCTGAAAGCACTAACTAAGCTTGGAAACTTCAGCAAAGGAGAGAAAGGGAAAAACATAATTAGATGGAAAAATTGAGAGTGAGAAAAAGGGAGAACCAAAGAGGAAGCAGGAGGTGTGATAAAGAGCAAAAAGCAGAGCAGATAGAAGATAGAAATAACTGGACACCACAGCGAGGAGACAGATGAGGGCGATGCAGGAGGGTGTTTGGGAGGGTTACCTATTTCAACCTGAGCCTCACAGCGCCGGAAGTTTTTACGAACGCGGCCTCGTCAATGACACAAAGATCTGTGAAATGACCGAGCGGCCTACATCGTCTGTCCTGAAACACTCGACAGACGAATAGACAGACACACAGACAGACAGACAGACCTCTGGAGTTGTGTCTGTTTCTCTGCCTACACTGTAGTCCATAATGACCTGTCTGTGTGTCTGTCTGCAATGCATGTGCTTAACCTGACAGCTCTGAGCTCTGTGCTACTGGACTAACCCTACATGTCCTCAAAAGACAAAAGTGTGTAAACCTAGCTGACTATGCTGCAGTGCGACTACCTGTTCTGCCTAAGTTTGATGATAGGAGTGTGTTATGTCAAACATCTGTTATGTTTGCCATCAGTATATTAGGCCTGTGTGTTGGGTGGAAGAAACATGTATCTGCAGAAAATGTCTAAAATTGCTAAAGAAGATGTTGTGTAAGTAAACTCTGTGTTGTCACACTACATCCTTTATAAAAAGCCTTGACCTGAGGGACATCAGTATTAAAGCTGCCCATAGGTACAGATCTAGGATCAGTTGACTTAAAAGAGAAACCCTACCCTGATGCCAAAACAGTATCCAAGGGCAACCTTTTCCATTTGCAACAACTACGATACTCTGTCTGTCTGTCTGTCTGTGTGTCTGCGTGTCTGTGTTACTCACGGGAGGGGCGGCGCGCTAGAAAATGGGGGTGTCCACCCGGCCCCCGGGTAATTATAGAAGGGGGCCATGGCCCCTCGCTGAGACCCCGAGGACGTCTGTCTACGTGCCTGATGGGAGGTGAAGGGGTCCTCACTCTCGCTGTCCGAGTCTTCATACTCTTCTGATTCACTGTAAAAGAGAGAGGGACATGTGTTAGCAAAGCGACAAGAAGGCTGGGTCTTTATAGCTTGTTCGCTTCACTGATGCACTAAATAAACAAGCACTAATCATAAACTGCTTAATCTGGCTTTTAGCCAGCGACACGTGATGAAGGTTCACGTGTGTTTTTCTTCATATCTACCCTCAGAAGATTTTTTTTTTTTTTTAAATCTGTGCTACTGCTATCAATACATGTGCCAAATTTTCGAACATTGTGCAGGAAAGGTTAGATGATACTTGAAATATCAATATGTTTGACAATGAAATAATGTTATAATTATTTGCAGTGTATATGTAGATTGCAATGATGGAGGCAGACTGTTCCAAGTTTGAACAATGTAAACTATACACATTATTTATATTCTGCATTATATTCCAAACAGCAAATATTTTGCAGAAGCGGCATTTACACTCCTTCTCTCACCTAGGGAAGCTCCTCCAGGCGCCTGGCAGAGAGCAGAGGATTGCAGTGAAGGCCAAAGCAGAGAGAAAAGAGTAGAGGGACAGGTAGAGCAGTCCCTCCATCCCATCATAGCACAGACCCTTCAGTGAGTCAATGTAGTCCTAATGCGGGACAGAACAGCAGTTAGACAAATAATAATAAAGAAACAGTCGTCACTTCTTATTGGTACAGCTCTCGTATGTTCCACTCTCAGCTTTACCTTATTCAGACCTCGACAGTTCAGTAATGCCACCAGCTGATGAAAGTTGCCTTCTGTGGAGTTGAGTATCTGCTGAACCTCCCTGAGTGATTTCTGCAATGACAGAAAAATGTTGCCCGTGAGAAAAATCACCGCAGAGACTCTCTAACATATTGCTAATTCTTTAACCATGACAAAGAAACATACCTCAGCTTTGGGGAACTGTGTGAGAGCATTTCTTTCCAGACTGGAGAGGTGTGTGTGAATGTTGGACAGAGCCCTCTGAGACTGGGTCAGCAACTAAAGCCAACAAGCCAGTGGAATTATGAACATTAATGTTACATTAGCGCTTGAATATACCATTAGAGTATAACAGAGTATATATTTATGTAGGGAGCAAATCATCTGAGGGCAGACAACACAGCTGTGCATCCCGTCCTCACATAATTTGTCCTTAACTGCTCTCGAACCAGGCTCACGTGCAACCCATTTACTGCAATGCCTGCAATGTCATACGTTTTATACAGAAAAGATGCGACTGGCGGAGGTCGCGTTACCTGCTGGAATGGACTGTTCATGCGCCTGCTGCAGGTCAGGTAATAATCCAACACATCTGAAGGGCAACAAAACACCATCAGTTACAGAAGCATTTAATTACCTTTTATCGAACTCAATGTAATGTGGCTGAAGAAGAGCAAAAAAAACAAAAAAAAAAACAAACTGTACCTGAACTGGTCCCAGTGTTGAATTGGGTGGAGTTGAGGACGAACGTGTTTGGATCTGAGCAGAAGTCACTGAGAGCCTGGCAATGCAGCATGAATGACAGAGAGAGTGAGGACGGATGACAGAGGGCAAAAGAAGAAAAAAACAGCAGGAGAGAGGGACAAACGAGGGAGGGCGAGAGGAAGTAATCACAAGGGAGAAGTTAATAGACACGCTGACCGACTAACACACTTACCTTCTCAGATATCTGACAGTAAAATATCTGACAGTAACACAGTGGCAGCTATCGATCTACTGCTGCCTGCTGTCCTGAATAAACCTGCAGCTATCTTTCCATTCGCTCATCACTCATATTTTTCCCTAAGGCCTTAACCTCTTTCCTCATATCATCTCTGTACTACGCTGGCCTCTTGTTGTAGAGGATGCGCTCAAGTCAGAGACACAGCACCCACAAACACACTCAGCATGAGATCGCCCCACCAGAAGAGGGAGTGAGAGCCACACAGAGAGTCTGGCAGCTGACGGGGAAAAGTGTCGATCTGGCAGCAGAATACAGCGGGCATGCCCACAACTGGCTCATTGTTTCATGTCAGTAACCAGGGACAGAGCAGCTCTGTGTGGACCCACAGGCTTTGGGACATCTCCCGCCAGCCCCACATGACACTGAGACTCTTAAACTGGGCAGCAGCGCAGAAAAACAGCCACCATTTACAGTCTTCACACACCCCCAGCTCAGACCAAAACAGTCTCCCCTTCAGAGAGTGCGACCCTTCAGCCAAAACTTCAACCTACCAACGTGCAAGAGACATAAAAACTCTTTTGTACCAACTGCTACTGGCTTTTTAAATGACATAATGTGAATCCTATTTTGATTTTGCTGTCCATTTATTGTTCCCTTACGGTCTATTTGTTATTGTTTGTCTAATGATTATGTGGTCACTGCCGGCTGCACAACAAATTGCCGCTTGCTGATAATAAAGATATCTTTGACAGACTAAACTGAATATGAACAGGGCTCTGTTTGTGAAAAATGTCACTTCTATGAGGTGAATAAGGGTCAATGGACTGTGATGTTGACATGTTACAGTGTATGCTCTGAAAATTGTCCAGCAGCATGCTAGTCAGTTTTATTTTCACACTCATTTTTCACCCCGTTTCGCATCTTGTATGCACATTTCTAACACTGAAATACAGTTACATCTTCAACATTTGCAGCGATGGTTCATCTATCCGCTCTCTATCGCTCACTCTAGTTCACTCTCTCTCTCAAACTGATCTCAAGATGCACTCTCATGCTCTTACTCTCTCCATCTCCCCTCCTCACTCTTGCTGAAAGCACTTCTGTTCATCTTCTATCTTTACTTCTCAGAGCCAAACGCCCACACACTCGCGAACACACTTACATGGAAAACATGCACTTTGATGCACAAACGCACTTTGTTCACAAACACGCTCATGCACACGCACATTGAATCTTTAATCTCTGCCCTATTTTCCTGCCTTTTTGGTCCTCTGCCATGACTGCAGCGTTCCCTAGGAGGCAGGTCTTTTCACAGTTTAGCACAATGGGCACAAGAATCACATACACACTCGTTGCTTTGGCCTGTCATCAGGGGTTGGCCTCCTAAAGCTCTCTTTCCTCAGTAATAGCCAGTCCCTCCCATGACAGTCCCATTCACTTCCTATTCCTCTATCTCTTCATCCCTCCGCTCTGGCCCCGGCAGTGTTACTGGGTTTACTCACCACTACAGTGGCCGTCTCCAAGCCCAGGGAGCCCCAGCTTAGGAAGAGAGCCAGCCATGCCAGCACAGTCATCCTGTGGAAGAACAGCACAGGCTCTTCAGCCAAGAGGACACCATGACCGTCCACACAGTGTTATATGCTTTATGTCTAAAGATACAGGAGTGTGTGTGTGTGTCTGTGTGAGTGTGTGTGTGTGTGGTATGTTTGTGTTTGTGTGTTGAGTACTCACAGGATGAGAAGCCAGCGGGCTTGTTTGGCCAGTCCCAGCAGTATGAACAGACACACTATGAGGTCAAGCAGCAGCAGCAACACATATGACAACCACCTACGAGGAACAAACATTCACCTCATACAGTAAACGCCTAAATGCACTATTGCAAATGGTTTCAACACTTCTACTGGAATGTAATACATTTTTAATCAGTTTGCCTGTGGTTATACACATGCACCACAAAGAGCTACTGAAAGTACAGATTTTTTTTTTATTTTCCGAGCAACTGCAATGGTCATCTGCTCTTGCACTACCATCAGTGACAATAAAGGTTGTAGAGTAGAGGGGGAATGTATATATATAACTGGAGTCGTGGGACAAACTTTGTTAACGTGTATAAAGTAATGGGGGGTACAGCTGTAAAATACCAAATGTGCACTGTTATTTGGACTTAACTAACTTCAGATTAATGTCCAGTTACAACCTCTGCTCTGGTAGAGGAGCTGATCCTCTAGGAGACATGTTGTCTTCAGTCACTGAGGTTGGTGGGAAACATGAAACAAATATGGGCTCAAATATGTATGCACTAAAGCAACTGAAAGGAAACTTTTCATCCCAGTTATGAAATATTTGCTCTTTTCACCACACTCCACCCTGTTTCAAGGTCAGAGCTTGTTTCTTTTCCCAGAATTAAAACTGTGTTGAAGTGTAACTGCGTCTCTGAATGCTGAATCTGACGAGGCAGACACAAAACGTTCTTGTGTAAAGTTAGGACAATGGCGATGTTGAACCCTACTTAACCCCTCACTATTTAAGTGGAGAGATAAATTGCTTGTTTGTGTTTTTTCCTGTCTGATTTGTTTAGGAGCAGTAGTACTTAGGAGTACTTGAGCTCAGTTCATATTGTTATTACTCAATACATTATTGTTTATCGGTACTACAACAGAGTTACGGACGTTAACTCGGCAATTAAGTGTGTGTGTCCCTTAAGTGAGTGTAATCCCGTCATCCCGTTGAGAGGAAAAAATGCAAAACGTCCTAAGCATTATCTCACCAAGTCCATCTATATAAACATGCAACATTTATGTGACGCTGGGCTGCATAGTTTTCTCAGTCTCTTACAGAAAGATCAGGGCGCAGCTACTTTTCTAAACAGTCTGTTCGTGTTTATATTTGAGAAACTGATCCAGAAGGTTTGTGTGTTTCTTTGTTAAGGTTATTCAAATGAGAGAAACAATTAGCCTTGAATCTTTTCAGATGTGTATTCACTGAATTGGCAAGTATGTTAACCTTAACAAATGACTTTCTTTCAAGTTTTGCATTAGGTTTGCTTGATGATTAAGTTCATATCGGTTACTTCTACAGAACATTTTTTTAATCCGTTCTGTAAAAAACACCCCTACTGTAGCATGTCAATGTGTTATCAATCATCATGTTAAAATCCCGGCTGAAATAAGTTTCCCTGGAATGAGAATCAGGAAGTTTATCAATGAAAAATGTAAGACTGAATTGCAACATCTGTTTTATGGGAACGTGCTAAAGCGTGTTTATAAGAAGGGCTTATCTCTTGCAAAATTTCAAGGGAAAAGAAATACATTTACGAGCTGAAACTATTGAAGTCACATTGGCAACAGCTGCCAAAACTGAAACAAAATTTTACAATTACATCCGAGAAAGCTGAGGATCGCGGCCAAATCATTGCTGCTAAATCATCCAGTCTGTCACATAAGTTATTTATGAATATAATAGTGCAGCAACTTTATTTCGCAGGCCTATAATTTCTGGAAGCTTTAAAGTTCAGGTGACAAATAAAATAGAGTCGACATTTTCCCTCTGATTGATAGAAAATTATTTTGAAAGTTTTTGAAAATTCTAAAGAGAGGAAAAAAATATAGTGTATATTTAAATTTATGGGGAGCAGTGACTAGATGATAAATGTCTAGATACATATTGAAATGTCTGAGAAACATCTTTACACATTCCTGACATGCTGATGGGAGAGTTAAATGTGAATCACTTATGAATATTTGAGAATCTTGTTTCATTGTTTACGTGGATCTCAACTAAACCCCTGCTCCTCGGGCCGCTCCGCCTCACCTGTAGTCCTCGTTGACCATCAGAGTGTTGGCTGCCCAGCCAGGTGAGAAGGGGCTGGGCATCAGGCCGCTGGTCGGCACCATTGTAGGAGCCACAGAGGGCGGCACCGGAGTCAGAGGTATGATGGAAGCCCCGATGGTGCTGCTGTCATTCCCCAGCCCTGCGTCGGCACTGGACCGAGCCAGAGAGATGGAGGAGAGGAGGTTGATCACGTTCTCAGATAACCTCCGGCAGTTTCGCGTCGACACCAGGAAGGGTTTGCTGCCGGTAAAGAGCTCCTCCATAGTGGACAGCGGGCCAGAGATGGACAGCTGCAGCCCAGTAATTGTGTCTGAAATCTGGGGAGAAAGGAAGGAAGAATGTGAAGTGGAACGGAAACCACAAAATAGAGATGATGGTGCTCATAAATTGCAGTCTGCTTAAAGTGTTTGTGTTAAGGGGAAAGAAAACTGAAGATTCAGCATGTCGGTGGCCTCAGTCTACTGATGTATGTCAGTTATAAGGTTTACCACAAGTTAAGTTCAGACTCTGTCCGACGTGTGTCTCGTCTCTATGTCTGAGGATAATGCATGATAAGAGTCTCACTTAATTGTTGAGATGACATTTTATTCAGTACCATGTGAGCTGAACTGATGCACTTAATCTGTTTTTCCACTCACTTATAGGCATGAAGGTATTGCCTTTAGGTACGCAACTAATGTTTAAAAAGTTGCAACTATTAATTTATCCAAAAAATTATGTGCAACCATTTTGACAAGAAAATAAGTAAAATAAGTGAATTTTCAACTAAAAATTATGAAACATTTGCTCAAGTCCACCTCCTCAAATGTAAATTATGCTCATTATTTTACATATGATGTGAAATATACTTGGATTTTGGGTTACTGGTTGGACAAAGCAAAATGCGCGGTCACTTTGGGATTTTTAAGACTAAATGATCATTTGACTAATCAAGAGAATGTTTGGCTGATTGATTGATAATGAAAATAATTGTTAGCTACGGCTGTAGTTTCATGTTTGATGCATTTGAGGATAATTCCTTAACCAACATCACAAGTGTTTTGTCTATAAAGTAAAAAAGTGAAAACTGCCCGTCACAATATTGCAGCGTTAAGTGCGACGTCTTCAACCGTCGTGATTCATCAAAGCCCAAAGACATTTATTTTAGTGTCACCGAAGAGCACGAAAAGCGGTAAATGTTCACGTTTGAGGAGCAGCAGCAAGTGATCTCATTGCGATTTTTGAGTGAAAGTTTGTCAGATTGTTGCTGATTCATTTTCATTAGCCTGACTAAATGTTGCAGCTGTACTTGTCATTTACAAAGCTGTTTTCTGGCCTGTATCTTCTACAGAGCACAGTGGGAGGAGGACATTCAACAGTCTGACACATAAACCACTGTCTGACCACAGGAAAATCAATGGAACAGGAGTTTGTATTCCATTTTCTTTCAGACCACATTGTAAGCATGACCATATGCTCTCTCTCTCTCTCTCTCTCTC
>JAPQRN010022279.1:53298-63574 GCA_037367275.1 Coranthus polyacanthus | reverse complement strand
CAGCGTACGGCGCTTTCGGACCAGAGGAACTCATTCAGAGTTTGCACAAACTAATCCCTTCTTTGTGTCCACGCTGCAGGATGCGAGTAGTTTTAAGGCTTGTATTTTTCAATATTTCTATCTTCTATTGTTTGTACTGGGTTTCTAAACTAGGTACACTGTGCTCAGGGAAGCTTCACACAACTGTTTGGTCCGAAAGCGCCTACGTTTCCTCTGCACAGTATGCGTTTGCATCGTTTTGTCGACACACTGTACAGATGAATATGCGTCACTACCTTTATATCGACTGCAGACAAAAAGCAGCGAATTGAGTCAAACTTAAACAGAGAGAAAAGACATGGACTCGACTGCAGGAGTGGTTTCACAATAAGGATGGGAACTGATCGCTTCTGCTCGATTCCTTTATTGATTCATGTAGAAAGATGTTTCCACCTTTACTTGAAATGATCATTTTACAGATAAATCTCATCTCATTCTTCCTCAACTCCTGGTTTTGACGTCATCAGATGTGTTTCAAAAGAAAGTGAATGTGAAGAAAACTTTTTAAATGTTTAAAAGAACTTTTCTCCACGTCTACGACAGAAAAGTTCATTTAAAGTTAAAGGTTCACTGTGTCAGAACTTATTTGGCAAAAGTGTCTCCATCTCCCATTAAGCGCATTAACTCTTTTTCAATTAAAGGCAAAAACCAGCGTACGGACATTTTGGAGAAACTCAACGTCTAATCTGAAACTTCAAAATGTGCAAAAAGGAGTTGATTGATAAACTCAGAGGCGAATGACCAGACAGTTCTCGATTCCCATCCTTACTTCAGAACAGCAGTATATCTGGAGACAAATCAGCTGAACTGTGTATTAATGGAGATGAATGATCTGATGCTGTGTGTTCAGTTCTTCTCCACCCTCGTAGACACAAAAAAACAACTTAAAAACATTGACAAATCAGGGAGAAATGTGTCTTTCTTTACATCAAAGAGGTATTGAATATCATCCTAAAATACTGTCAGTCTGGCTCCAACCAGGAATACTGATGAAATGTGACGAGGGTCCTGTTGGACGTTGGATCCGCTCTCAGCCACTTCCTGTTCTGTTAAAGGTGAAGTTGACAATGTGACGATGATGTGTTTTTATTCACATGTCGACAGCTTCACAGTTTCCATGGCTTCCATCTGTTTATGTCCTCTGTTCTGTCAGTGTGACTTTCGGCGTTTGTGTCTGTGGCGGCTGCAGAGTGGGGGCTTCCCACGCTGCTGTACGGCGACAGCGAGGACGTCGCTGGACCTGAAGATTTCCCATCATCCCCTTCTTCCTTCTCTACGTCCATTTCGACGTCTCTCCTTCCTCTTTCTCCGTCTCCTCCCTCCGTTCTCAGCACCTCCACAGACCCCCTCCCGTCCTCGCTCGACTCCTCGGAGGCGGAGAGCCCCCCCTCCTCCCGGCTCTCCGCCGCCCCTCCCTCGCTGGGACTGGGGCTGTCCCGGTCCTCCTCCCCGGGGACCAGCTCTCTGGACTGGCTGTGGTGTTTGACGTTGTACCGCTGGTTCTGGAAGAACTTGACGATGGTGTGTTTGGGCAGGTCCAGCTGGGCCGACAGGGTGTGGATGGCCTCCTGGTCCGGGTAGAGGCCCACGTCCCCGATGAAGCTCTGCAGGATCCCCAGGGCCTCCAGGGAGATCCGGGTCCGCGAGCGGGCCTTTTTTGGCCCTCCAGCTCCGAGGCCGGGGCTGACCCCGCTGTCCCGCTGAGGCCCGTCTTCTGAGCTTTGTAAGGCTGGTAAAGACACAGGCTGTGGGTCCTCATGGACCGGAGACGGGACCGTTAGAGGTGGGAGGGGCTGTCTGTGGAGCACCTGTTGAGAAGATACGAAAAGAAAGACAAAAGAACATTATTTACAGCTTTTATTTCTAGTATTCAGACAAATGTAGTCGAATCTAAAGTCAAATATTTGTCTCTGAGATTTAGTGGAGCAGAAGAAGCTGCAGAAAATGGAAACACTCAAGTACAAGTATCTCAAATATATGAGCCAGTGCCTTCAGATCAGTCGCTGTCTTAAATGACTATCATGTCTTATGCAAAATTCAACTGATAATCGCTGTGAATAAGCAAATGAAAACAGACCTTATTGTACAGATCAAAACAGTTAAAAACACTAGCTGTCGTCCTATGTCTGTGCAGGTTGTAAAAGAGGCAGAATAAGCATCTATCTTTAAAAATCTAATTTAGGGAAAAATGTCCAAAAAGGGAAAGGATCGTCATAAAGCTGCGACACATGGATCCAGAAATGCCTCCAAACGGTCTTTTGTTGTGTTAAACGCAGCGCGGAGGTCGGTGAGGGTGAAAATGCTCTGGTTTGTTCAGGATATTTATAGAGATGTTTCAAAATGCATGTGGCGTCGCTGCTTCAAAGCATAACAAGTAAATGACCACTTGGGGCCACCACAGGGACCTCAAATCAAAAGAAAAAAATGCATTTGGAACAACTTTTTCCACTACTTTTGCATTTTTGCACATCTGCAGACATAAAAAAGAAAGCATAGTCATTACAAAACTGGAAGATTTTCACCATAAATATTATGTTTATTTCATTTGAAGTGATTTTCTTGGTTTTTTTGAGACATTAATTGCAGTCGGTTGTCATTCTGAAGAACAGTATTTTAAAACAATGACACACTACGATATGCATATGATTCTTTTTATTTTACATCATGTGTTTATTGTTGTGATGGTCGACATTGGATTTTTAACATTAAAGGCATTATATTGAAAGGATTACGTTACGTTACGCTTTAAGATTTAGCGTCTTCTGACACAGATCGTCATAAGCATCACATTTAAGACAGATTGTGTAAGAAAAGCTGCAGCTCTGATCATTTTACACACGTTCAACATTAATATGATTAACATTATAACAAAGGGTTGCAAAAAAAAAGTTGCATCTTTTCACACGAAATTTCAAATTTGTGTTTGATGCAAATGAAAGATTGTTTCTATGCAAAGTGAATACGTTAAAATTAATACAATAAAGACGATTAAACTACAGTTGAAATGTCAGCAACAGAACTGGAAACATTACGACGCCTTCTCTCTGAGCTTTCTGTCTGTTTCGTCTTCTTGATAATAATCGATGATAAAACTAACGTCATGAGCTTGTTTTGAAAATGTAAGGAGCAGAAAGAACAGATATTTGTGATGAGTAAAAAGCTGAGAGTTGTCAGGAGCTTAAACGCTCCCTGGTTACAACCTGGTCAGGATTCTGTGTGAACGAATCACAACGGGCTTCGCTCCACAACCCACAGTCATGACTGCAGCTCCTCTGCAGAGTCATTAAAGGAAATGTAGAACAAGCGGAAGTGTGAGCCTCCATCACCCACTAACACACATGCAGAAGTCCCAAATTCATCACACAAACAACCACACAACTAGAGCTTATTAAGAGGGTGGGGTGGCCAGCACACCCAAACACAGGAATCCAACACCATAAATCTGTGGTCCATCAAAATTAAAGGACCTAAATAAAGATAATGGCAATTCCTTTTTCTCTGCTTCAATAATTACAGGCTGTGTTCTGAATAATATTGAGGTTAGGCCAGACTGGGGAGCGTTCTGGTTTCGGGGAGAGGGTGGGATGGAGGAGTGTTTAGCAGGAAATGTGTGGGCCGGTCATTTACCACTTCTATTTTCATTGATTTATGGGACATAAACATGACAAAGAGGAGCAGGTGGTGGATCACACAGACAGAAAGACACAGGAAACTTTGCCGCGTCGTCTGCGCTCGGACTCGCGTTTTCTCACTCGTAAAACACTTTGATTTGTGCCGCGGCCGAGAGAGCTGGTGTATTTTTAAATTCTGATAATGACGCCTAAATATGTGCCGTGTTAGCAGGAAAAACAGCAAAACAAACAAGTCGCCGGTGATTAATGTGGGCTGATGTGGGTACCTGCTGGTCTGGCATGTGCAGGACGGTGTGGAGTCTGTCGCTGTGCTGCTGCCTCGACTCCTCCTCGTAGACCTGGTCCCGCTCGGCTTGAGGTAAAGCCAGGAACCTCCTGATGGTGCACAGGTTCTCCCACAGCGTGCGGTTCTCAGGGCTCGGGCTCTCCTTCCACCTGAGCAGCTCACATAACCAACCCTGACACAAGGAAAAACAGGCCGAAGGATTCAGCTGTTGTTCAAGTATCATCAGTAGAAAGTCTGGACAGTTTAATTCTACCTGATCATCCTCCGCTGATCATTAATATTCACAGTAAAAGTGCCCAAAATGCACATGTCTTAATAAATAAGACAGTCCTGTATTTTCTGCATCCAGAACATTTTCAATCGACATAAAAACCCCAAGTGGAACTGTCAAAAATGACAAAAAAAAGTTAAATGCAGACAACAAAAATAAATGTCATATTAGATGGAAACAGCAGCGAAACGTGACCATGTACAGTATGACGAGCAGAAGAAATGACTAAGTGTAGAAGAAGAAGTTGGTCTAAGATACGTCTTAGGTTCATCAGCTCCTCAGGTCTTGTGGTATCGTATGGAACACGATCTGACGGAACAAGTCTTGAACCATGAAGACGACCGTGATGATGGAACTGGGTCAAACAGGTCCAGGTTTTTAACCTGCTACGAAACTCTTGGGGCTAAAATCCTGTTGTGTAAACTCAGTCTCAGGGGGATAAAAATCTTTGGAGAACTTTTGTACACTTTTCACGCGTCCCTATCCTTAGATAAGATCAAAATGTAATAGAGTTTTAAAAAAAATTAAATAAACATGATGCACGAAGCCCATTGTCTCACAAAGTTCCCTCTTTTGGATTTGATGTACGACTATTCCCAGCAGACACGCAAATAAACATGTTAGGTTTTATTTTTCAATGAAACGGAGCAGAATATAAGGAGCTGCAGTCTGAGCTGATCCGTGCGTCTGAGTGTGTGGAACAGAGTCTGTGTGAGAAGATTGGATTATCTCTGCTAGGCTGACCCAGGATCTGCCACCAGCTGTTGTTTATGCGCAGCCTTCAGCCTGGAAATTAATGGTAATAATGTGATCATCCCTCCATCATGTTGTGCCTCGCATCCCTCTGGTCCTCCTTCCATCCCTCACTCAGTTCAGTCCATTTACCATCTTTTAAACACTGTGTAAAAAAAATAGGATGGAATAAACAGGGCCGCAGCAAGCATTAATTCAATTAATTGTCAACCATCTTGATAAGTGACTCATTGGTCTGAATATTTTTGTAAGAAAAAGAGTAAAACTTTCTGATTCCAGCCTCTTGTATTCGATGTTTTTCTGGTTTCTTTCCTCCTCTGTGACACTGAACTGAATATATTTGGGTTGTGGATCAAACAAGACATTTGAGGACGTCATCTTGGGCTTTTTTTCTGACATTTTAGACCAAACCAATCAATTAGAATAATAAAGGATGGTTTGTATTTTCACAGTATTCAGTGTTAAAGCTTGTTTGAACATCAGCGAACGCGTGACATGGACATAGTTACCGTACAGTTACACACACGTGATAATAAAGCAGAGGTTTTACGGTGATTTTAGAACAGCTGACGGGCGTTTTTAGGCACGACACGGAGCGGATCATCACAACAAAACTCAGCCAATCAAAATCCAGAACCGGAGCTACTGCAATGAGATGCAACACCATGAAATACAAACTGAAAAAAAAGCAGTCTGCAGCCGTCAGGTTTTACTCTAATTACTTCTGTTCTTATTGCTGTTCACGTTTACATTTACATTTAGGATTTCACTCCTATAGGCAGTGAATTAAGCTGTGATTCAGTTTTCCGGACGGTGGGAGAAACCCCGGTGCAGCTCAGGGAGAAGAAGGCGACGCGGTGGTTTTCAGTGTCACTTCACATGAGGCGACAGTGACGACCGCTGCTCCTCTGTGCCGCCCTGTTCAACAAATAATGATGACATTTCTGTAATGTTCCCTCGGTCCTTGTCCAGAGAATAAGGTAGAGCGAGCTCACGGGGAAAATCTGAGTCACACAGTTTTTAATACCCCAACACTAATACGGACATCGTCCCACGTCCGTTTAAAGGAAATTCTGCCCACATGACTTTACAAATATCTCCGTACAAAGGACAAACTGTGGACGCTGTGGATCAGACGCAGAGGCTTAAACTGAAGACTTTACGTTAGATAGATTTCACTATAACACGTGTGTGCTCATGTCTCTTCAAACTATCCCCTTGTGCTTGCAGAGGCTAAACAAACGTACCGATACCAAACACATCCGACATATCTGTTGTTGTTGCAGGTGCATGACACCGTCGTCTCCTAAACTCTCCGTTGTCCCTGTTGTGTTTCTTTGTTTTTGCTGTGAAGCTCCAGTAAAGGGACGGTGACAAAAACACTAGATCCGTGTTTCCAAAAAAAAAACAGTACAGCAAATATGAAGCAAACTTTTGAAATGTTGCAAATAAACAAAAAAAAGGAATAAAAAGCTGATCAGTCGCTACGTCAGAACTTATTTGAAAAACGTGCTTCTGTCTCCGACTGAGCACAAAAAGCCAGAGAACTTTACCATCTCCACGTACGTATTACCTTGTAGAAATACTTCTTCTGCTGAACTAAGACAAGTCTCATTTAGGCCGATCACCAACACTCAACTCAAGATGGAAAGAAGCCTTAAAATAAAACCTTGAGACTATGACACTATGATTTATTTAAAAATGATCTATTTTTACCATGTTGTGTCATAAATACAGGATTTTGCTCCATAGACATTATTAATAACACTGAGGGGGGTTTTGCTTTTGATAAAGTGAAAACTGAAGATCACATGCAGCTGGTTTTGATAGCATCGCTCCCTCTGGTTCCAGACTCGGCTTTGATCTGGGCCTCAGTTTATGTTTGGATGGAGACATGATGATGGCGGACCACTGCGGGTAATCAGATACGCCGCACGCCCACACATGCAGTCACACGCCTCCCCATTACAGCCTCATCAGCTCCTTCAAACATCATCAGACCGGCTAAGAGCCCTGGACCAGAACTCTGGACCAGAACTCTGGACCAGAACCCTCGACCTCCTCTTGTGTGCTTTACTGTGGACTCACCTGGCTCTTATTGGCAGCGACCTTGGCAAACAAAGCCTGGGAGACCTTCGCCCTCTTCATCTCCTGCTGGATCTCCTCGTAGATCCCTTTAGTGATGTTCACCAGAGGGTCCAGCTTTAGTGGCAGCTCCGCGCCGGGCACACTGCACTTATTCTACCCACAGACCCAAACACAAGTAAATATGAAACGTAGGCATCGATAGAAGAATTCATTCATTCATTCTAAATCTATCATTTTTTCCGGTCCGGTCTGGTTTCTTGGCTTTGTTTGCGTCCGTGTACCTGTGTGTGTCTGTGTGCGTTGGTGCTGGAGATGTGGTTGCTGGAGTGGTTGTGGACGGTGTTGGTGCTCCTCTCTCTCTCCTCCTGGTAGATGCGGTCTCGCTCGGCCTCGGGCAGGTTGAGGAAGTTCTGCATGGCCTTCAGGTTGACCAGCAGGGACTGTGAGGCCGAGCGCGGATCCTCCTCCTTACGAAGGATCTCTGACAGGAGGCCCTGCAGCACAGACACAGACTGTACTCACGACGTAATACATGAACAAACGATGCCGTTATTAGGGTTGGGAACCGATTGTGACATATCTGCAAGGACCTGTTTACGTGTTTTTGGCGTGTCCATTTGTTTTGACACAAGCAAGAGTTAGAACCTTGACTTAATCCCTTTGGAAGATAATTATGGAACTTTTACCCAATGACGCCAAAGTTTAAATGCTTAAAATATATTTTCGCTTTTGAAAGGTTTCACCTCTTTTTGTTTGTACCATTTTAGAATTGAAAGGAGAATCAATAAGAACAGAATCGCTGAGAAGATCTGAAAATGCGATACCCAACCCTAGTCTCCACATCACGCTGTGTGTCTAACCTGTGTGCGGTTAAAAGCCACTCGTGCGAACACTGCCTGGGAAACGCTGGCTCTCTTCAGCTCATTCCTGACTTGCTGGTAGATGTCGGAGGACACTTCGGACCCGGACCAGTTGAGGCCGGGTTCGCTCGCCGTCCCGGTGCCTTTGCAGGTCCGTGAGATGGGCGGGTGGTTCAGAAACTGCTGGTTGACTCCCTGTGGGTGCTGGTGAGCGAGCAGGCGACTGACGGCCAGCTGCTGGTTGATGAGGTGGGCCATGGCGAGCTGCTGGCGGACCAGCTGAGGGGACAGCTGCGGGGACAGGAGACCGCCGTGGCCGAGCAGGGGCGGAGCCTGGGCTCGTAGCGGAGGACTGGGGTGGTGCTGGCCGGCCGGGTGGGGCAGACAGTGAGGCTGGGACGACGTCTGGGTGTCCCCGAGGTTACTTTTAATGGGAAGAGGTCCAGGACCGAGGGGGCCCAAATGCGTCGGGGAGGGTAAGAGGGAGGCAGGATGCTGGCTGAGGACGCTCAGGTCTAAGTCCCTCTCCACTGTGTCAACACAAACCACAGAGTTGAAATAATACCTACAGTCAAAGAAACTAAACCTGTCCGTCGAGTCATCTTTAAAAGCAGAAAAGTGTGATTCTTTGACGAATGTAAGAAAACAAGAAAAACATAGAACAAGAACATTGTCATCTAATAATAAGGAAACAACCATAAAAACATGGTGACTTGTGTTTAAAGGTACTTCAGTGAATAGAGGAGTTTTTAAAAAGCGTTTTAGAAGTTTGAGTCCAAAACATAGAGGACAATGTTTGCTTTGTAAAATATCCTTCGGACTAATCTCCACTGGCCTTTAAACGTGGTTGTTAGTTTATGTAAAAATCCATAGAAAAGGGATCAACAAATGTCCAAACACTATTTTATTCCTAATTTGTCCATGTTTTTTTGTCTCAAACATACCTTTAATATCTGATTTGTCCTGCGCTGACCACATCTTCTCGATGTATTCACCTGAAGGGAACAAAATCAGAGCAAACGTGAATGTAGTGTGTTTGTGTTGTGACATACCTCGTGTATATAATAATACATATATATAATACATATTCTGCACCGACAATGCTGTTATTTCTTGATGCTGCTGCAGCCTTAATTATATCATTATCATAATTACATTTATTTCTAACTAAAGTCTATTGCTAGTTATTCTTTATTTTCTTTTTGTGAAATACAATAATGAAATCCACATCAAATAAAAGTTTGCGTCTACAGGCATGTTTTTTATGAACTATTTCTAAAATTCTAATACAAACAGAAACCTGGGCCTTTTACGTTCAGTGTTGTTGCTGTCATTTATGTTAAGTTTAGAGTCTTTGTGTTTAAAGGTACATTTCACTGGACTGTAAACGGGGGATCTGCACATTTTAGTACAAATTGAATGACTTTTCAAACCTCTAAACGGAATAAACAATATAATTAAACATTAACTGAACATGAACGGTGTGAATGTCGACATTGAAGAGTACGAGTGGCGTCGATTTGGAGACAAAATCCACGGCTCTGACGACCGGTAGTGGGGTCTGAAGGCTTCTTTAGAGACAAGTTCACAGTAGAAATCATCTCTCTACGTACAGCTAAAAGGGAAATGATCACTGATGAGGGACATAAAATAAAACCTCAACGTTAATTCTGCCCCTGATGAAATTGAACGTCTGCCCTCCTGCCCTCAGACATTTTAAGACATATTCAGACTTATGACCCTGTTCATTCAAATCAAACTCAAAATATCAACTTTTGACACACGTGTAGTCTCAGAGAGGATTTCTTCTTTTGTTTCTTTTGTTGTAGGTTTGCTCTTATCAATCGGTGCCGCCTCCACCAGACTGAGTGGAATTATTCACAGAACAGTAACTGTACTCGTCTCCTGTGGCGATGAAACCGCCTCGACCCCCTGCTTTCGAAACGATCTATTTCGGATTCAAAACGGCAATTTTCGCTTAAAAGCAGAATAGTCTGAATCTTTGATTCCACTCCGCTGTGCGTTTCTTTCCCCTGAGATGAAAATCAGATTATCGAGCCCGCCGCAGAACGCAGAAGAGTTTTTCCGTGTTTCCTCTTCATCGCTACGCCGAACTCGGTCTTTTCTGTTTTCAACAGCCGCTTTTCTCCACATGGATCTGCTTCTTATTATGTCTCTACTTGGTTGGATTGAAGTCACATTTTAGGTTATTAGGGGAATAAAAGATGGAGTGAGGTTTGGCAGGGCATCATACTTTTACCTACCATGTGTGTGTGTGTCTGTGTTTGGGGATAAGTGTACTCTGGAGGTGTGTGTGTGTGTGTGTGTGTGTGTGTGTGTGTGTGTG
>JAPQRN010022279.1:41510-53198 GCA_037367275.1 Coranthus polyacanthus | reverse complement strand
GTGTGTGTGTGTGTGTGTGTGTGTGTGTGTGTGTGTGTGCGCTGGGGGTTGCTGCTGTTTTCCATTAGGAGTTAAGAGCATTTAGTTTTGTCATGTGTATTAAGGGTGACATTAATGTGAACCATGTGTGACAGTTCCTTCCTACTGAGAGCTGTCACTGACAGACGTCTCAGTCAGCAGATTAGACACATACAGTGTGACATGTGCTCGTTCACATACGGGGGGTGGACAGAAAAAAGGAACAACTTCATTAAAAAGGATCGCATTTAAAGTAACTAAATCACAAAAACAAAGGCAGCCGCACAGGAGAGTCATATTAGGCTGAACTGTGATTAGCACTGAGTGTCAGTTTTAAAAGGGCTCTGACAGTCTCCGGCTTTATGACTTTCCAAAGCAACATGAGGCAAATAAGGTGTAACAGTTGACGGCTGAAGTGCTGCAGAGCGGCTCGCCAAAAGTTTTAAACAAGGCCAGAGAATGTAATCAGGAAACACGCCACCAGACTGGATCGGTGGTGGTAAAATGAAGCTCGTGGACAGTTAACAGACAGACGAGCAGCGTGAAAAAAGAAAAAAGAAAAAAGAAAAGGCTGCAGGAGTGAAGCATCGCCTGACAGACGAACACGCACAAAGAAACCAGACTGAAGAGAAACAGGGTCGATTTCACTGTTTCTGCTTCAATACGAAATATCGCGGCTTGTCTCGGTACCAAAAAGATCAGTTCAAGAAACGTTTGGTTTAAAGGGCAGTTCAAATTGCAGAATCTACTCAGGCTCATAGTTTGGTTTTATTTGTCCAGGTTCGTGACTTTTTACCTTTGGTTTTGACGATATAAAGGGTTCGGCCTCGTCTGTCTCAACACCTCAACCTGTCACTCGACTCACAAAACCATCACTGAGTGAACGTCAGATCTTATCAGGTGGCGTCGTGACTCGCTAGGCTGCGGAGAAGACGTTGAAGATCATCTCAGAGGTCGTCTGACTGTTGTGAAACCAGACTCTGGTCTCTTCTCGAAAACCCCGAGACCGTTTACACCTAAAGATTAGAACCTGGCGTCTTTAGTCCGAATAAATGATCAAACTCTCAGAATGCCGCAACGTGTAAACATCGACATAATCAACACGTAAAGCGAGGAACCATCCAAACATTCCTGAACAAACGTGACCGACAAGCGACGCAGATCATCTCGTAAAACGTTCACATGCTGTAACTTAAGAATACGTTGAGAACTTTCAACAATAAGCTCAGTTTGCATTAGTTACTCCCTCATTTTGGCAGCTTCAGGAACATCACTGATTATTAAGACCGTCATCGCAGCTCTCCATGTTTTGACTGCGTTGCTTGTTTTCGTTGCTTCTTCTGTGGTGATGGACATTTAATGATCAGGATCGTTGTGTGGATTTTGTCTTGAATGCCTCGTGTTGTTTCTGTCGTTCAACATCTGGGAAGCATGTTGGAAATAAGTGTTTTCACTTTAGCATGTTATCATCTCTTTGTCTGATGAGCCATAAATGACATCAATCAATCAATAATTTTGACTTCAGCCAAAGACGTCTTGATAAAGGGAAGGTTAAACTGGATCATGTGTTCAGTGGGAACAGACGTGCAGCCAGATCGGGCTACGAGTTAAGTATATTTGTGGGTTAAAATGTTGTTACTGTAAATTTATGCAGATTATGTTTTTAATTTCACGCTGCAGCTTAAAAACGGTGATAGATTTATAGGCCTAACACATGCCTTTCTGGTACAAATTTAAGAAATATTTTCATAAAATCAGACTAATTGGAATTCATTTTGATCCACTTAGTCTGAATGTAAAAGCAGTTGGATTCCATTTGCACCGTGGTTTTCTTTTCCTTATGAATTCTGCTTCACATCTTTCCCAGACCTCAGGACTTTGACATGAAGTTTTTTGTCTATTCAACTACAACCCAGGTCTCCTCCTCCTCCCTTATACAGACAGGAGTTTAGTTTGTGCTTCCAGAATTAGAAAATGATATTTTTAAGAACCTCAACAGCACAGACGGACATTTAGACACTTTGAGCATGTCGGTGACACGGAGGCGTAGTAGTTACCTTTGATGCGCTTGTACTTTTTGTACCAGCGTCCAAACTCCTGGCACTTGGAGGTGGAGACGTTGGCGTAGTGTGGACTGTTGACGATCGACGAGATCATGCTCTGAACCACACATACAGACAGAAGAAGAGCTTTAAGACACAGATATGAGAGGAAACTAGACCTCTGCGTCTCATCTTGACTCGACAGGCTGAAGGAAATCTACCCCGTGATGGAGGATTTTGGCCGATCAGGTGTTTTCAGGGTTAAATATGTAAATCCAAAATATGGAAATAAACAAACCTCCAGTAACAGTTGAGTCAAACTACAAACAACTCACTCCAGATGAAATAACATGAATGTTTTGAGATAAAGTCAGTCCGCGTCAGTTATTTTAAATGAAAAACTGACTATTTAGTAAAAAAATGTAACCTTGCGACGTGGTTTTGCTTGAGTTCAATTTCGTGGAAATAATGAAATATTATTTGCTGTTTAATTTGAGCATTTTTTTAAGAAGCAGCTCTGTACAAAAGACGGCGTCATGAAAAAAAAATGTTCATAAACATGATGTAAAAGAAATCAATGACATTAATGTCAATAGTAATGCTTTACACTCGAGTCAGCGATGGGAGCGGCAGCGCCTTGAGACTGAAGTTTTGGATCTAAATGAGAAACCTCAGCAGCTGACCAATTCACTGTTGATTTATTAAAACTCTTAACCCTCCCATCGTTTCCCAGAAAGCACTGTGGTCAGTTATATAGGGACGGAGATGTGCACACAGTGGTAGTAAAAAACTCAACATGGGAAACGCTGAGGACTCAAACTCACATGAGTCAGGCTGCAGACACACACCACCCACACACTTCCCCTAATCACTAATTATATCATGACTAAGCTGTGTGTATAAATCACAGTCCAAATGACACACTCTCAAGTCTAATGAGTGCAGGGTGTGTGTGAGCGGGATAATTGAGGTGTGTGTTTGCATCCATCCTTTCCCATGGGATCATATCAATATTCGTGCATGTGTGTGTGTGTGTGTGTGTGTGTGAGAGACACATTGCACCAAGTGTGTGGTGAAATGATGATGAAACTACATGTGTTTGGAGAAAATACTCAGCAGCGTGTTGAGTTTCTGTGTTTATACGTGTCTGTGGGCATGAATGCACAATTAAATACACTTATATCGTGCTACAATTAGCCAAGATATCGAGCGTGATTATGACAGTCGTGAATCGAACCCAGTTTTTAATCAGTCTCGAGGCTCAGCAGCCGCTGTTACCTGGGACAGAGGACACTCCTTGGCCAACGCGCTCTGGTTGGAGTCTCGGAGCAGCTCTTTGAGGGCGTTTCTGACGGTGGCGTGAGTCCACTGCTCCGACGGCAGCTCCTCCAGACGAGCAAAGCTGGAGACATTCAAGAACACGTGTCTTTATTCACATCGGTTCTGACACACACCGTCGCTCAGCTTCAGGGAAATCTGCCGAACAAACCCAGCCTCTGCACGAGCACCAGGACAAAGAAACTGAACTCTAAACTGCAGAGAATCCTCCAGAACACAACTGAAGATTTAAGCTTAATTATAAGAGCGAATGAGGCACTTCGCACAGGAAAGGACGGTTAAACTGGAGAGACACACAAACTAATACAACATAAAACATCTCATCTTAATCTGGAGGCCACGAATTAATCCAAAAACCAGGGAAGGAATCAACACTGGAGGCTCAAGGACAAGCCGTGATCTTTCACTAAATCTGAGCAAGTTGGTTGTCGAAACCGAACAAAACTGAAAATCTACAATTATTCATTTCTAGGGGACGCATCTGCATATATACCAAACATAGCTTCCAGTTGTTTTTTTCTTGTAAATTTATGTTTCCTCTTTAATCTCTTCTTTTCATGAAATATTACCCCGTCCTCCTGCTTGAATTGTTTAGTTGTTTTACCTGAATAATAATAGAGTACAATGTCATAGGTAAAGTGGATTAATAAACTTTTCTTTTTGCTTTTCAGACTGCACTTAGTGGACAAAAAGTAAGAAACAAGTGTGGATTTAAAGTCAGTTCAGGACCCCAGAAGACCCTTATCTGCAGACTCTGCCCAGTGACAGGTTTAATCTAATCGAACGACTCCACACACCCAGACGTACGAGCTGACCTGTGCAGCAGGATCCGCAGCGTAACCATGTGATAAACGTCCAGCAGCATGTCGGCCACCGTGGCCTCTGGAGCGTCCGTCAGGTAGTGAATGGGCATCGGCTTCCATCTGCCCACTTTAATGATGCCTGGAGAAAAAACACAAGAACACGTGGACAATGTGAAGTGTGGACAATGTGGGCTGTCAGCGGCTTAAAAAAGAAAGCCTCAAAGACTGGAAACTTTACTTTATGTCGACTTTATAAGGAGAGAACGTCTTCTTCAGGTTTGCTCAGAATAATGACACGAGGAGCGATAAGAACATATGATCACATGACTCATCATCACAGCTTTACATTTGAACGTTCTGGTGCAACCTGTCTGTTAAACTTTCGTTTTTCTGGCCTTCCTATGACCGTGACTGGAAGTGCAAATCTAAACAGGCTTAATCGAGTTAGAATCTGCTAAATCAAAGGCAGACCCGGCCGGGCCGCGGCCTGCCAGCCTCACGTACATGTGTGTGTGCGAGTACACGTCTTTAATGCATGAGGACGGTGGTGATAGAGTCCAAAGAACAAAGGCTGCTCTCTTTGGACTCTATAGCTGATTAGTCAGAAGAGAAATTGAAAATCAGCTCAACATTAAAGACTGAGGCGGACTGTGAATGAGAGCAGCGTTTTGATGTCGATGTGCTGAATAAACACTGTGAGCTCATCTCTCCTGTCTGACAGACTCCATTTCTTCTCCCAACTGGCAGACCTGCAGCTGCCTTTGCTTTAAAATGACTGTTGATTCTTCTTTACACAGTTGTGATCTGGATTACTGCTACGAACTTATATTAAACACGTTAACAACATAAAGTCGAGGTTCTGCGTTCAAAACCTTACTTAAGCTTCAGTTCGCTTCATACTTTCAGATAATAATGTTATCAGTCTTAGCAAACCCCATACAAACTTTCAGCCTTATATGTTTAGAAATCTTCTAGATATCAGGCTTTGATAATGGTCCGTGACGCCGATTTTACTGTAAAAACGAGAGAAGTTCAAGAAGTCATTACTTTTGAACTATTCATGACAGAGGCATGAAATATTCAGGAGTTGTTCTGAGGCACAAGATGTCTTTAACTTCTGCAAATGTAATGTTTTCATACATCCACAGTATGCATATGTGATGATAATATATCGCCTCATAAGTGGAAATGCATACAAAGTTTTGTTTTTGGAAACAACAAACGTATCCGTGCATCCGTCCATGATATAAGGAGATACAGCTTATATTTTACGTTTCTCTTAAACCTGGAATACCCTCTGATGACTGAAGTAATGTTTTAAATTCCTTGGTTCCTATTGTTGCTTTCTTGTTTTTTTAGTGTCTAATTGCGTTTTATTACATTTCGTATGTATGAGCACCTTGTAACTTCGTAAAGAAAGGTGCTACGTAAATAAAGATTACTATTATTTTGCTGCGAGTTGTGTCGAGCTCGAGGGACATTTGAAGGTCCTGTGTTTAAAAAAGCTCCTTGAAATAATCCGTCCCATGTGGAGTTTGTTCCTTAAAATAAGGTTTGCTCTGTTTCTGGGATCCAGCGACTCTTACACATACGGTAAATGTTTATTTTTAGCTCAGTAATATCACTGAAAACTTGGACCGAAGTCGGCCAGTTACACACTTAAGCCCACGTTAAATCCAGAGTAGTAATTCAAAATAAGAAATCTTCTTTTTAATTAGACATAATGTGAAACTTAATTAAAGAAAACCCCCCGTGCCAGTTAGAGTTTAAAAATACCGGTGCAGCCAAAGTTATGCAAGATGCAATTCAATGGCAGAAGAAAATAGAAGTGACTCTGTATAATTTTGGTTGTGACCACACTGGGGGAAAAATGCATGACTCCAGCCAGAAATTATTTATTTGAAAAGAAAAGGCTTATTTCACAGAACAAAACCTATCCATTTGGGAGAGGCGAGGGGGGGTCGCAGGGCGTCGGCCGCTCGCCTCCAGCGCCCTGTGTTTACGGGACACACCAGGAATGTCACGCTGCCCTGCTCTGGACGTGTTGAGGCTGTTGTTTCACGGTTCACTGCATGTTGTCTGCCCTCTTGTTTTGATCTGCGTCTGTATCTGTGTGTCTCTGGCCTGCGCCGAAACATTTCTGCCATAATTCTCAGTTTGGTTTCATGGTGCGGTGGGCGGGCTGAGCCACATCAGGAGATAAGTGTTAGTGAAAGCAGATGGACTTATCTTTAACATACCTTCCTGCTAAATACCTTTCCTGTGACTGTCTGAACTTTTTGGGACTCGTTGTACCCATGTGGCAAACCCCACCCATCTGATGAACAAATATGCTCTATTCAGCTGCTGCTGGAAATAATTAATTACTCATGAATTACCAAACGATGTGGTTACAGACATCTGAAATGCTCCCTATTAAAACGTAACAATGGAAAAGATTAGATACCTCTGTTTCCCAGATGTGATGGGAAGAAGCAAGGTTTTGGTTCGTTTGTTGTTTGTCATCCATGAGTTTGGAAAACAGGTAAAGTCTCTGGGGATTACATTTTGGTTTTACTGCTTGTTCTCATCTTGGCGCCTGTAAATCAAAGTTCTGTATCCTGAGTGGAGCGGAGGTGGGTCACAGAAAGGGATGCTCTGCTGTGATTGGTTGTCGCGTTATTAGGTTACGTTAGACGTAGCTAATTAAACAAAGCTTATGTTTACTGCTTAAAGTTTAATACTTGTTCTGTTTACCCGAGTACTAGTCTGGCTCTCTGGAAGAACTGTACTGGAATGAGGGTGAATATTTACATGTTACAGTGGCAGGATTGGATCTCCTTCCTTCCTCTATCTATTTATCACTTTCAAAGTGCTCCTCGCTACGTGAAAGAACAACAACCTCTGAGCTGCAACTACACCCTGAAAATGGCAAGTTCTGACAAAGACACGTCTTTTTTTTTTGTAGGGATTTAGTCATTTTAGTACCACAACGTGCTCCCTCGTGTGCACATGTTCCATCACAACAACTCCTCTCCAGACACTGTTCTGTTCTTCCAGAACCATAGTGGAGGGTACAGCCCCGTTGTTAACGAAGTGTGGAGATAGATCTGGACATGTGAGACTAACCAAGCACCTCACTTAAGTTCTACACTGGAGAACGGTTTTCAATCCACTATATGCACTGATATACTTCTAGTTCTATCCCTCTACATTTCAGAAGGAAATACTGTACTTTTTAATCCAAGTCCACAGCTGACCTGTATGTTCACGTCGTACAGACATTTAGCTGTTGTCGAACACCCAGAGCATCTTCAGTTGGCTGACTCCGAAACAACCAATCACAGCAGAGCAGAGCATCCCTCTGGCTGAAGAACAGACTCCTACCTTTATTCAGTTTCATTTACACAATGTGCTAAAGTCACTAGTGAGACGTGATCGACAGAAAGTGAAAACTCATCCACTCATCACTACTTACCTCGTGCCTGAACGGCTGAAGTGTGCGAGTATCCGAGGGCGACCAGCGCCGTCTCTACGAGCTGCGTGAAGAGGACGTCTTTACGAACCAATACAAACTCGGCGTGACGGTCGCCTCGGCCCTCCTCCTCGCCGCCCACGTCGGCGTGTTCCACCACACAGTAAACAGGGATCATCAAACCTGCGAACACGGAGACGCGAAGGGGAGGAAAAGATGGAATCAGCTTCAAATGAGAAACGCTTCACTTTGCACAGCTGAGGTTTGATGCAGGCGTGGAAAAGCGTCTTCTCTTTTCCACAGCGACATGACACAACTTCAGCTCATCTATCTTTATATTTAGTCTTTTGATTTGGGCCCAGAGGAGAAGCTGCAGAAGGAAGGTGTGTATTTTCAGATTCTGCCGGTTTTCCCCCTGATTTCAGCTCCTGCAGCTTTAATCAACCAACGTCACCCCCTAATCACATCTGAGTCAAAGTCAAAAACACAACATCACACCTGGCCTGCACACTTCAAGCTCCAAACCACAGAAAATGTTTTACGAATGACAACATTTCGATCCTACTCAGGTCTTCAGGGACATCAAACTCAAAGTGATTAATCAATAAGCCTGGAATGAAATCAAACTAGAATCAAACTGTAAAAATCTAGGTGGACAGGATTTGTTTTGTTGACTATTTATGAGCTATTATTTTCCCCCAAAGTCAGCCAAGTTTGTACCAGTTAAAGTAGAAACTAGAATTACAAGAAAAGCAAAAAAATTATTTGCCAATTGCACACGTAAATGCTTTTTAATATTCATATATGATAAAGGAATTCTTAGAGAAGTGGAGCCTGAAAGCAACATTTCACAACAATTTCCAGGAGTTTGGCTAAAAGGCTGTTTTAAGATGAAAATGCAGGCTGAGCGTCTCAAACCGTTTGTTGTGTTACTGTGTGTTGTGCCCGAATGCGGTCTGCTTTTAAATTTAAAGTAGCGAAAGGAATCGAGGGCAAAGAGCAGGTAAAATAATGCAGAGTTATGAGGACTGCAGCAGGGATCATCATTCACTTCCCTGAATGAGGATATCAGACACAAAACACATGTAAACATCGGAGAAAACACTGTAACATAACGTCCAAACACATGAATGTCACTGACGTACAGTCCCTCTGTTAGTACCACACACATGAAGTTATGTGTATTTGCGTGTTAGTGGCTTCGTTTCACAAAGACAGACGACAACAGAGTGAGTGATATTATTCCGAACTAGCGATATGGAATGCCGTGCGTTTCTTTCCATTTTTTTTTAAACTTTCTTCCCCACACAAAAAATTTAAGCTGATCAATAAAGAAACAATAACAGCACTGGCATCAATAAACTCTTATCGATTCCCATACCTAACTCAGGAGTCAGCAGAGAATAGATTCCTATGTGCTGGTCTAAGCTCATAATTGGGTAAGTACGGAGAGATGCTCCAAGCCTGAAAGCCTTCACACCCATCCAGTCCACTGCCGCGTCCCAGAGGAACCGCTAATTAACAAGCTATCAATCGTCCTCCTGACGAGACAGCGACAGATCAGCCAGATCCAAACCACAGCAGCATCAGGCACGCTATCAGCCAATAAACCAACCGCTCGGTGGAAGGGAAGGGTGGAGGGACGCAGCGCAGCAGAATGAACGGCTGTGTGTGTGTGTGTGTGTGTGTGTACTCTTACAATGTTTGTGTGATGATGCATGATGATGTTTTCAACTGCATGAGAGAATAATGGGCATCTGTGAGGGACTGTTTCCTGGGCGAGGTATTTCAAAATGTACATGCTGCTCTTTGTCCTGGATGTAAATTCAGTTCAACAATGTGTGTGTGTGTGTGTGTGTGTGTGTGTGTGTGTGTGTGTGTGTGTGTGTGTGTGTGTGTGTGTCGCCCACCCACACACAAAGACTCCATTGTCGCCCACGTGTCCACGCTACACTTTAAAAAGGACGTACTCTGTGCACTTTCGGGCCACTAACTCTGCTGTACTGTATGCTCTGTGCTGCTGTCAAAGACACCTGCCTCCTTGTTCATCTGTGAGTTTAAAGCGCGAGTTCACATCATCACAGCTCATTTTGGGGGTCATTTCGGTCAGTTACGATATCACTATGACCTGCAAAGTCACTCAAAGTTGAAACAGAAAAAGCTAAACGCTTAAATATGGAGAAACTGAAGACGCACACATGATCACATTCCTGATTGAACTAATCGGTGAAATGGAGAAAAAATAACCTTTAAGACTTTTTTCAGGTGTCAGCTCTTGAAGTTTGAATAGTCTTTTGTCGTCATTGGACAAAAATTCCTTCAAAAACTGGAACGAAGAGGAAACAAGACATCTGATCCCCCTTTTCACGCCTTTTACAGACTGTAGGAAATCTACACCGTGACAGAAGGTTTTGTCGAATCACAGGTGTTTTCTACAAAGGAGGATTAAGGTCACGCCGAAGATAAAAAAAAACATTTGGAGAATATGGTCATAAAGATGGAGAGCGGCACAGGATCGCTCTGCACTCCTGCCACAGAGAGCTCTTTGGAGGTGAAGGACATCTCCCTCCAGAATCCACTGAAGAGGAGTTTAATGAGGAGGACCATCAGGGTCCCGAGACCTATCAGCTCAACCACAGTCTAGTGGTGCTTCTGGAGCCGTCGAAGGCACTCCAGCAGATTTCATGGTGTAAATAATTCCCGAATGGTCAACTCTTTGTCAGCATGAGCCAGGTTTCAGGTTTCAGGATGATTTAAAACATTTTCAACCTGGAAATGCCCATTTTTCTACAAGTTGATTCAGTTATCACGACTTAAAGGCTGAGTTATATCGGCCCCATGTCGAGATCAGATACCGATCAATGGCAGTGACCAGTGTTTATTTGTTGGGTTATAGTGATTAAAGGCTGAAAGACTTCTATGACGACGATGCCTTTGTTTTGTGGGCTCAAAAGGGGAAATACATGAACAAAAAAACCCAAAGAAGCTACAGAAAACAACTCAGAAAAAAAAGTATCTGCATTAGATTTTTGGCCAAATTGTTATTCGAACAAAGTACGGTTCATCCCGATGCAACCAAATACAATTTCATGGAGCTTCGTTGAAGTTCACCACAGCACAGGTAAAGCCAGACGAAGCAGTTTGTTCTTCAACTTACGAGGCTGAAGTGTGAAGAACAGAGTAACACTGTAGCGTCAGTATGAAGCACCATCTGTGAAACGTTACAGCCTTTAACTGAATCCAGCAGCGTCAGGTCTGATTCATTTTCCCCTTCGTACATCTGTCTTTACACAGGCTTTAAATTATTACAGCTTTGCTATACTGTGCACCAGTCAAAGTGTAAAAAACACGACTGCAGCTTTGGAGATCATCCTAAACGTTATCAGGACTCATTAGACGTGATGCTGATCTAACCTAATGATGGTAAATCTGCAGTGTGTGTGTGTGTGTGATGGCCTGACCTCCCAGCGGTCTCAGCGGCATCCCGTTCAGTCGGGTCCGGGGTCCTGCTGGGCTGCCGTTGACCTCCAGGCGGCTCGTCTTGCAGGGTGGGGGTCCACTGGAGGCGGGGCTCTCCCCTCTCTCCTCCGGACTCGCACTGTCCCGAACGCTTGGGCTCTCTCCTCCTCCTCCTCCTCCTCCTCCTCCTCCTCCTCCTCCTCCTCTCTGCTCCATCCTGGTGCAGACTTCAGGAGGAACGCCCGACCCGGAGAGTGAAGCTGGGACAGAACACCAGAGTTTTTCAGCACATTCTGGTCACACAGAGCCGCCCGATAACGTACACGACACTGTTTCTGGGAAATAATCAAACGCTATTAGAGAAGTAATGTCATTTTATCCGACTTGTCTTGAGAAGATGTTCCAGGTAATACTGAGCTAAATTTAACCAGTAACAAAAGAAACAATGTTTTGCATAAAATCCCAGAAGTGGATTGTTTTCCTTATTTTAAGAGTGACACCACTTGCACAAATTCTCCATTTAAGAATATTAAATCCAACTTAAATAACTGTTTTTTTTGTTGCGTGTCAGGAG
>JAPQRN010022279.1:31354-41410 GCA_037367275.1 Coranthus polyacanthus | reverse complement strand
CACCACTTGCACAAATTCTCCATTTAAGAATATTAAATCCAACTTAAATAACTGTTTTTTTTGTTGCGTGTCAGGAGAGTTTCGAGGTTATGCCAAAGAAGTGAAGTGAAGTGATGTGTTGATCTGTACTGAACTCTGTCAGGTCCAGGACTCCACCTTTTCACACTTAATGTAAAACTAATGTGGACAGCATCAAGTCTAACTAAAAGACTGAAAGAGTTGCTCCCCAGTGTCCTGCTTTGACAGGTTTTGTTTGAAAGCTTTTTGGATGTTGTTATCCGAACCCATTTGCACGACTCTTTCACAAACTGGGGAAAACTCAACGCAGTCAACGCAAGGACGGCTGAAGTGACCATTATCAGCATCACCTGCCACCGTGAGAAACAACGAGTCAAAGAAAAAGCAGCGATTAAAATAGAAGCAAAACGAGAGCCGGCGTTGCCCTTGCTTCCCGCCGTTTGGAGACAAGCTCTCAGTGAGTAAAGATGCTGAACTCAGAACGTTTCTTCTCGACTGGTAAGTTTTGCGATGTAGCGATGCTTACGATGCTGTACAGCTGCTATGTTGTGTTCGCTAAGTTCCCTATTTGTTGATACGCGGTTCAGACCGAACTGCGGCAGTCGTGACCTCGTTTGGACAGTTCAAAACGGATCCTTAATGCAGCTACTGACAACACAAACCATATGGAAAAACATTCCTCTGTTAAAAACGGAGCTGAGTGAGGTATAATGTAAACTATGGGCTGAAGATTATGACACAGTGTTATGTTATGTTGTTATTTTGAGGGTTTTTTTTGAAGGAGAAACCTTGATGATGCCACAACACAGATGTGTGTAAACAACAATAAGCTTTCACGTTTTTTTTTAACCTTTTAACATCCCTCATGTGACTCGTGCTTAGGGTTAGGATTAGGTTCATAACAGAAGATGTGTGAGCGAAAGGGAACATCTTTTCTGTGTTTGTCATGAGGCTAAAACATGATGTAAGATGTAACACTAATCCTCAAACCAGTCACAGGTGAGTTTTGATTTTTCAAGTGAAATGGGTTATGACTCCATGGGCAGAATTTAACAATACAAGACAATCTGGTTATGTTTAAGAATGTTTGGCTTCTTTCTAGTGTTTGCAGCGTAAACACCTTTTGATTATTCTGTGCTGTGTGTGCAGTTGCAGCTCGTCCGTCTGACACATAAAAACGACGAACCCCGCGGTGAACTTCGAGTCTGGCTTCAGTCGAGCGGAGCGTGAGCGGCGTTGTCACGACCGGTGATCAGACGGGGAAGCGAAACCCAGCAGAAGGGGTGATTACAGCGGAGTTCAGACCGCCTCGAACAAACTGTCTGTCGAGTTGACTTAACCGTCGCAGATGTTGAGGAGACGCAGATGATCAGAAACCTGGAGAATGTTAGAATCATATAAACACAGAGCCAGGTTTCCTCAGATAATCCTCGTGCTTGTGTTCTTCACGTGTCCAAATTTGAAAACAACATTTGTTTTGCGTTTGAAAGTCTCAAAGTTTACTCAAATCTGCAGAACCACACACAGCTAAATAAAGTCTCTCTTTGGGAAAAAGCTGAAAAAGCGCTTCGTGTCGTTCCTCACACACTACGGTTTCCGCTGGTGTGTGATACAGGAATCTGAACCCAAAAGCGGCGCGATTCTAATAAAAAACACACATGCAAAATTAATAGACGCTGTTAAAAAAGGCCGTCCAACACAAACAAGACAAATAAATAAATAAACAGGAAGAAGCACGATGAGACCAACCTCCAGAAAGAAAAACAGCCTGCCTTTATTTACATGGAGCTGAAGCATTATTTTTTGGAATACATGAATTTTAAATTTCATTTACTGAAGGAACAAACACATCCAGCTGTAAATACGAATCTAAAAGTATGAGGAATTTCCCTCAGAACAGCTTCAGTGGCTTTTTAACACCAAAAAATACAAAAAAAATCTCAGGCTTTGTGTTCACAAAAGGATAAGGATGTGCAATAATTTATTAAAGCCAGAGGTATTTACGAGTCAGAAAAATGCAGTAAAGATATAACTGATGTACAACAGTTGTCAAAAATGTAAATATCTAAATAATTGTGGTTATTAAATGTTAGGGCAGCAATTAAAGGGAGGAGATGAAGAGTTTGATGACAGTAGGAGGAAGGATTTAACACTTTATGTCAATTAATCTTCAGCTAAATGTTACATCCTGCTTTCTATCTCTACGCTCACTCCAATACTGAGGATCTGGAGCATCCACTCCCACAAGAACCAGAAGCACACGTTCAATCAGATGCGCCCGCTATCTTTGCATCGAAAATCTCTTCATGCAGTTCTCCCAATTACAAGCAGTTATGACCAAAAATCACTTCATCCTTGAGTCCAAGTGAACGTTTGAGCCAAATGTGAAGAAATTCCCTGACGGCGTTCCTGAGACGGTGTGCTCATAAGAATGACAGACACGAGGGCACAGCGACCGTGACCTTTGACCTCTGGCCACCTCAGTTCATCCTTGCGTCCAAGCGAACGTGTCTGCCACATTTTGCGTCATCTAAAAATCTGCATCCGGCGTGAGTCTTAGCGCTGCTGTACGTCACACTGAGGGATAACGAACACGACATTTCAATTACTTGACAAGGTTTGGCCACAGAGTTGGAGTTGGAAAGAGAAACACCTACTTTTAAACATTATGAAAGACTTGGACATGAACAAATATGACCATTTAGAGAAGGTGGCTGAAGGAATGAGAGAGGACGTCGTAGGAAACGTAGCACAAGCAGGAGGAACACCGTTTCCTTCAGAATAAGGGCATGAACCTGAACATACTTGAGCAAGGATAGTCTACATCATTTTATAAGCGCTTATATTTACCATGTTTCTTTTGTTCACACATCAAATAGACACAACAACCAGCAAAAGACCCAGGAGATGCCGTCTTCAGCGTCGGTTAAACATGTGTCTCCTTCACTTCCAACACTGAACTGCAGCGTCTATAAGTACCTGTGTTTTTTTCCACAGGCAGGGCTGGTCCAGAGTAAACACGACTGAAGCTCAGACGCCTTTCTACTTCACGTCTTACAGTCACCGAGTGCCGTGACAGACTTTTACCCGTCGCAGACAATATATCGAAAGCTTTCCGACAATTTACTGCGAGGAATTTTAAAGAGTAACACGTTGACGGTGCCGCTGACAGATCCCATCAGTGTTCCTGTGGGTGCAGTTGTCCAACCCACGCTGTCTTTGGTAATTTACCCATCAATCCTTTAATGGATAAATCCAGCAATTTAATGATTACCCAGCATTCCTCAGTTCACCAGAAACCACAAATATCTCCCGTTTTCTGGAAATCTGCTTCCCCTGGTGGTCTCAGTTTGAGGGAGGGAAATAAATACTTTAATGATAAGTGAATTTCCCTCAATTATTTTCCCAGTCAGCACATATTAAAACGAAGACACAATGCTGCATAAAAATGCATTTCTGTAGTCAGGAAATGAATTAAAAGGAGATGACAAAGACTGGTTATAATCACTAATACTGAGTGATCAAATCATCGTACGTTTGGCATTTTTTGGCATCATTTCATACGATGATTGTCGTACGTCTGACAACGCGGTGTCACGAGATCTGGCAACACGTGGGCGTGGTCTGCATGAGCTACGGCCACGCCCACTCAGGAGACAGGAAGTGTTTCACATCATCGGTGCAGCTGACGTTCACACTTTTAAACAGACTGACGGCACTTTAAAACGAAGGGAACCGTGTCCATTCGACCTAAAACGTAGACCTGGAGATAAAACTCAAACTGACACTGTTTCATTAGTGACATGAAAATTACAAACATGTTTTACAAGACATTTTTCAAAAAATTCTAAAACAATTGAAACATATATTTACTCTATAAATGAATGAACCTTAGTGCCATCTCATGAGTTTCAATATCTAATAGAAGGATCTTATTAGAGTTAGATTTAATTGCGTTTTAAGTTTTTTTTGGTTGTGGGAAGCAGTCGAGTGCAGTCGAACCGTTTCATCTGCTTTTCATAAACACATATTTGAAATATTTGGGGCAATGGATTTATAATCAAACCCCTGCCCTTCCTCATGTTTTCTCCTTCAACCAAAGCATTATTTAAGCCATTAATGATGCGACATAAAATGTGGGGGGACATCAAAGGCGGCTGTGGTGTTGTGAACACAGACACGGACAGACTTACTGTGGAGTTTACGACTGCGTGAAGGTCGACGCCGGTTCCGACACGAACCCGTGACGCTGACGCTCAGACCTCGGATTAACGCGTGAGTTTCTGGGATCTGATCACATGCGGACAGCGTGGACATGCTGAGTTAAAGTCAGCGCCTCAACGCTGTGACGTTAAAGTGTTTTCTGTGTGGACTCGTGTATCTGAACACACTGACAGCGAGGAAACAGAATATTAACAGATTATCACATAATCTGGTGGAAATTTAGGAACATATTTCTAAACACGTGCAGGATATGAGCAATTAAAATGGAAACAGAAGCAAGAAAATATTCCACATTAAAAAATGCTGGGAGCGTTTGAGTGACTTAGATGATTTGTCTACTTCAGTAACATTAACTACTTGAGACCAGGAACCAGGTTTATTTACATATAGAGCGGAGACGTCAGAACATTCTGTCTGCTTGTGATCGCATCACAAAAGACCACATTAGACCAGGTCTGAACATGTTCTTTCAGATTAAAACGCTGATTTTGAAGATGTTAATTTTTTCACTAGACAAACACTGTGCCGCTCTGACTTCAGTGAACTCAGCACGAGAAAACGGCTGGAAGTACAGGAGGGAACGGACCTCACACGCATTGAGGACGGAGGCGGTCTACACACTGAAACAAACAAACGCACACTGAAGGACCTCAAGTGTCCTTCTAGACACCTGAAGGTCTGGTTGAACACAACAAGGAACAATCTGCCCTCATTTACATGTTGATTTCTTCTTCTTCTTCTTTAAGTTTCCAGCCGACGAGGCAGAGGAAGAGCATTGACAGAAACGACGTTTATGATGTAGGAGGAAGTGAAGTGAGGATGCGTTTAAAGGCCTGGTGTGAACAGAGTGTAAGATTTAAAAACAGTGGAAAACAGTGAAGATGAGCAGAGTCAAAAGACACGGTGACTTTGGCATCTGGGAACCAACGAAGCAGCTCATAAAAAATAGACTTAACTTAGCTCCTTTGTACATATATAAAGTGTTTTCTGCCTTCGTCAAATGCACGAGGCTTGTGAAGTGGACTGAAACTGGTTGTTGTTATCTGTCCATTTATTGTGGGATTATCAATACATTAAAAACAAGAAAAGGATTAAAACGTTGCTTCACCCTGGCCTCCCTATAGTCTTTCACTCCCTCACACTTCCACAAAACCACTTCAAGTAACACGCTTTTATAGCCCAGAGACCACACACTCCTCGTCTCACACATGGAGGCCAAATGCAAAGTCACACTCAGTAGCTTCAAACTGACAAATCACATAGAAACACAACGGAGCCCTTAGATTCATTAAAATCCTCCCGTGAAGGGTTCCTTCTTGTGCAGGAGTCTGCAATAAATGAAGCACGCTGGTAATTAACAGGAGGTTTTACAGCCATACGTGCAGGTACGGTGAACTCGGACCAGATCTGACGACGCATTTATAGACGCACGGAAATCACCCCCATGACAAGTGATGAGCAGCTCAATCTGACGAGAATTTGAAACAATCATTCATCTCTAATCTGGGTTTTTCACTTTTTCCTGACTCGAACTGTTATTATTTTAAAAATCCATCATCGGTCGACGTCCCAGGACACAACGTGGGTCTGTTGCTGTTGAATGAACTGAATTTTCTCAATAAAGTCAGAATAAATCGCCGTCTTCTCCTATATTTCCAACAGATCAGACGCTTCACAGTGGACAGAACTACTCTGCACACGTCAAAAAAGCGCCTTCTCGGGTCATGGAAACGCTTCCATGTTGCCACAGCTATTGACGTGACTTCAACACGCTTCATGACATTCAACCTGCCTCAGCAGACGCACACGGCAACAATCAGCTGAGGAACAGGATAAAACATTTCAGAAACTTAAACAACGAGTCTCACAGGTTTCTGTCTATTACAGTTAAGTAAAACGCAGACACGCTGTATTAACCCTCAACAAAATGATCCTTTTCCATCAAAACACACTTTATCTTCAAAGACTGAGGCCGATGGACGGATGAAAACATCTCCATGTATCGTCCTAAAATGCTTCATAACTTCCGAACCTCTAATCCTGTTCATGTGCTTTAAAAACTCAGGGAAAGTGGAGTTTCTTATTTCTCATTTCTTGCGCTGTTAACGTTCAATTGATAATATATTCATCTGGAAAAACGCTTTGACGAATGTTTGATGAGTTCGAGACCTCACAGTGAAAAAACACCACATTTTGATGGTGTTTTGTTTATTTTGTTTCAGTAAATTCATCCCTTCTCACACAAAGAAAACGCGACTGAATTTTCTAATTCAGTGGAAGTTTGATGCTCGACTGCTGCAAAACGCCAGAAAAAAACAAATAAATGCAGGAGAGTGAGAGGCTCTTCAGTCTCTGAGGGTGAAGGTTTTCTGTGCTAAACGCTGGTTTCAGGGTCTGTCATGGTTGAACACATTCACACTCGTCTCAAGTCTTGATTTTAAGGAAACTCTGATCGATTCAACACGTCAATGAAAGACTTTGTTGTCTCGTCTCGACTTTGCCAGTGGATCAAACTGCTCAGTTATGGATTAACCTACGAACCTTTTCACCACACGGGTCACGGCAGACGAACGCGACTGCAGCTCATAACGTGACACTAATGACGACTCCGTGAGGTTGAAGTCGACGCGACAACGAGCTGTAAATACACGCCTTATTCCTTTAAATAAAGGACACTGAAGAAACTCATTATATTGTCAAGAAGACATGAAACCACGTGTTAACTGAGCTTAAAAAGAGACCAAAACCTCATTTTCAACAGCATATAAAGTGCAATTTAAGGATGTTTGGATCCCTGATAATTACAACAACATATGACTTTCACTGGGTTTACTTGATAACTTTTAGACTCCACTAATGGGTCTTTAAATGTAAAAAAAGGTATTTTTACACTTGTTATAGGAGCAAAAATAGACAATAACACATTAATAGAAGTAACATGTTGCCTTTTCATATCATTTTTGCAACAGGCTGCTGATGAAATGCTCAGTTTAAAAGAAGAACTGCTTGTTTTTCATGAAGTGAACATTTGAATAAATAAATAAGTAAATAAAGTATGACTTTATTGTCATGAACTGTTCTCTTTTACCTGCAGTAAACACTGAGATCTGTCTCCAGACGAATGACATTTTGAGAAGTGATCATGTACCTGCAGGTGAACTTTCCAAGTTTCCCGTAAACCATCGCTCACCTTTTAAGAAGTCACGGTGTTTGCTGGGGAATAAACTCCATCCATTGGTGACGACGAGCGAATCCAGCCTGAGACGGTATGAATTTCCCAGCGTTTGTCTCGGTTAAGTCGAGGAGCAGAGAGCGCAGGGGGGGGAGATGCAAAGCCAAGGAGAGAGGAGGATACACTGCTGCCGCCGGTCGAGGGGAAGCTGGAAATGACAAACAGAGGGAGGGGAGAGAGGGAGGAGAGAGGGAGGGGGTGGGAGGGACGGACGGACGGACGGACACGCAGGAAAACACTCAAAATATAACCTTTAACCTCATCTTTAAAGACCACCTTACAAAGAAACAAGAGGCGACACGCAGCTGCCTGGTTTTCCTGGAGCGTCAATGAATGATGTGACGACAGATTGAGATCATTAATGTCCCAGAGCAGAACGGGACGAGGTAAAGATCTATAAGGGGAATAAAAGTGAAGGAATGAGCTGAGGTTGGTCGTCTGCCCCCTACTGGTGACAAAAACAACGACAACTCTCCCCTTTTCCCACCACGACTTGATTTAAACTGCAGTTTTACGGGAATTTGAGGTATTTATATTCAACAAGAAAAATGTACAGGAGGTTGTTTTTTTTTATTTAAATACATAAGGAATCAAGTATTTTATTTCACTGGCACAGGACGAAGGGAGACACAGAAAAGTAACTCCGTATATTTGCACAAAACCTGATTTTAACGTAGGATTTTAGGGGAATTAAACAACCAGACTTAAGTTGAAGGTTTTATAATTAACTTAAGAAGAAGAAGAATTCACATGAAATGGAAAATGATGAGCTGCTTCTTCTTTTCTACATTTTCAGAAGCCTTTCGACTACTTTTACTCAAGTACTTAAATAAAATGTATTATTTTACTTTAGTATTTCAATTTATACTATTGTCTTTTTTTTTGTTGATTGTCTGTTGATTTTAAGGATGAGGTGTTTCCTTTACGGATGGAGTTTCACATTCTCCTCCGTCTTAAGCTCAACAAACTCTTTAAAATTTAGATTTTTGCTCGAAAATGCATCGTCTTAAAGCTGAAATCAGGTCTTTCTCGTGTAAAGTTGCCTTTTTACAGATTGGCGTTTCTCACAGGACAGATGATGATCTTATAGAACACGATTAAACTTCCAACAACGGCTTTTAAAGTGGCTGAAGTGAGCTCAACCTGAAACGTGTGCAGCAGTGAAATGAACCCGAACCATCAGATACAAAACAGCAAAACACTGACGCTCCTGTTACTGAAGGATTCGATCTTTCAACGCTGGTGCTTTCATGTGAACATCATGTACAATCCATCAGTAGGAAAGTAAAATGTAAAGGATTGTAGAGAACGTGCTCCAGGTTTTCAGTCGTGCGTCTTGTCGAGCGTCCGCCTGCTTTTCCCTGCGCTGATTTATTTTCGATGGAGGGATCGTCAGCTATCATTACCGCTCAGCCCGTCTGCCTTCCTGTCTCTCCTCCTCTGTGGTTTGTGTGTCTGTCTGTGTGTGTGTGCGTTCGTTGCAACACTTGTCTGTCCCACGTCATGTTAAGTGTGTTTGGCAGCTCACCGCAAGTCACTCAGGTTGAGCAAGAGGTGTGTGTGTGATGATGTGCATCTCATTTAAAGAGTGTTTTCACAAGAGTCCAGTGAAAACAAACCATCTCTTATTATGTGTAACAGCAAATATCGGTCTGAACCCACAGCTCGCTCGCCTTCATGTGTTTGTTTTTTTTTATAGATAAAGAGGTCGAACGCCCTCACGTGTACGTTCTTTACTCTTTTTTGTTGCACATTATGTATATTATTTTACTCACCTATTCATTTTATTGCATTTATTTCATTCTGTTTTTACGTTTGGTCTTTTTTTTATCTCCGTTTTTAATCAGACTCTGTTTTATCATCAGCTGTATTTTTGCTGCTAAAACAGAGGAAAACATCTTGTCGCCTCTTTACTGTTTTACTGCTGCCTCCTTGTGGTGATAATGGGGATTGTAGTTTTGACTGTAAGTTTTTTTGCACTAAGGGCTTTAGAACAACTGAAGGAAAGCTGCACTTTGAAGGGTTGTAATGATGTGCCATTTAATTTGGTTAATAGCCTTTTCTCCACACTGCTTCCTACTGAGTCGTACTGCGTTCAGTGACACAGCGTGTTGTAACTCTGAGCGCTTGTCAGTGATCAACTAAAGTCAGGACACACGCAGGAATTTGCAGTGAATTTCAGGGTTTAATTTGCAGCAGACGCACGTCTTCTCCAGTGGCAGCAACGGTTACTTCGGAACATTTTGGCCTGGAGTCATTCTAACGTTAACAAAAAACAAAGCAGTGACATTGGAATCTACTTTGACTTGTATTTGAACGCCTCGTGTTTCACGTTTTGTCTGGTCGACCTCATTTCATTTGTAAATATCCATCCATTCATCACATTCAGGCCGAAACACATTCAAGAAAATTAATGTGTTTCCGCCAATAATGACTAACTATAATAATGACTTAAAATAATGTAATGATGTGATTTGAAACAGGTGATATGAAGAGGAAAGAAGGAAAGATGGACCGAGGATCGACAGTTTGACGACGAATGTGTGAGAAAATGATTGACAAGTTTAAAAACAATGTTGCTC
>JAPQRN010022279.1:2830-19476 GCA_037367275.1 Coranthus polyacanthus | reverse complement strand
GTCTTCTTTTCCCTTCATGACCCACTGTAGCACAATTACTGACCGACTAAACTTTTCTAAGTGGTCGGTTGCATTAAGTTTCAGTTTGGGGATACACACATCATCACAGAACTGGAGTTACATCCAGTATTTTACTCTGTTGTGAACATGGTATACGTCTCCAAAAGGTGGAAGAGTCAGTACGAACACTGTCACAACCCATGATGTATTTTTGTAAATGTGGAACTGATTTTTTGGGTCTGGAACTGAAAAAGTTCCATAACAGTGACGAGATGCTTCTGTACAAAAATGTGACGTAACGGTACATGTTATTAGATGAAGATGTAATAAAGTAGGAGTGTCCGTCATACCTCGGCGTTGTGTCCTTCTCTGAGGTTGTACGTCAGATCGTGCTGGATCTCAGTGATGAACTTCTGGGCGTAGTCTGGATACAGGCAGAGCACCTCGCGGAGACCCTTCAGACTGATGTACTGCAGGTCGCAGTAGGTCAGAGCCTTCACACAGGCGTTGGTTTTAATCACTTCCTCCTGGGTCAGGCAGTCGGAGCCAATCAGGTCGCCGCGGCCTGGAAACAGAGACACGGACGAGCCGGCCTTAGTTATGGTGTATTTATTTATTAACGGGTACAGTACGTTCCCGTACTTATATGCAGGTACTGGGGAACAAGATACGATGGAATGAAGGGGTAACAACGCGGGATCTCACAGACACTGTACATATACACTGTAGGTATTTTTATCTACATGGTACCTATTTTATTAATACAGGGTATGTGTGACACCCCGAGTTAGAAGGTGGTCATTCCAGAGTTTAACTAAGAGAATTTATACTGAAACTGTCTCGTACCTACTCGATACCTTCTCTGTAATTACAGGGATTGTATGAACTACTGCGCAAAAATCTGCATGTTTCTGGAAGGAACTTAGAGAGAATTTATTCTGCAATTTTTTATCATTTTTCTTTTACCTACTGAATACCTATTTTATAATTACACGGTACAGTGTGATCATAAAACCGAGCGAAAATCCGGTAATTTCAGGCCGGGAAGAGGATTTACACTGCAAGGGGTTTGTACATTTGTGACTCTTTATTAGGGCATTTTCTTCAGTGGATGGAACACCTACTCTCTCTTGCCTGTCGGTGACACAAGCCTCCACCAGCTCGTGTAGAAGTTGTCACAGTATATGACAGAACCAGATCCAGGTAGTCCTTGTTGATGAGGGATGAGACTACTTCAAAGGAGAGCTCATTTCCAGAGGCTGCTTGGTTGTTACATCCATTCACACCATCTCGTTGGTTTATCTCTCATGTACCGTTTGATTCTCAGCCTGGCCTTCGTAGCCACCATCCTCTCATCCACAGAAATGTTTAGCCTTGGATGATACAAGGCCATGCAGTGAGTCCTCAGCATGTCCAGCAGAGTCCTGACCCGGTGGAGACAGTCATACTAATCCTCACTGCCTTTCTTCTTCTCATTTTCGGTATCTTCAGCTGGATCGCATCCGCGGTAGTTACGCGGTAACTAAATGTACTGAGGATGAGGTGAATCATCACTGAATCAAACTGTGAAGATTGACACGTTTATTACTGACATACATTTTATCACTATCCCATTTTGAAATTGTTTTGTGTACATCGTGACAGCCTACATTAATGATATATCGACAGTGGGATGCAGACGGTTTCATGAGGACTGAAGTGAACGAACATCTATGGGAGTTTACCACCATCATCCAAACAGAGTGATGTTTATCCCTCCAGTACAAGTCACAGACTTGCAGAATCAATGCCAAGCAGCGCTGAAGTTGTTCTGGAGTCACTACGCACTTCATGTCAGCTCCTGCTTTAATTTGTCACCTGTCTGTCGATGCAGACAGATGAAATTACAACAGGAGCTCTATTGTCGGCAGTCTATTCATTCTGCATTTGAGTTTTTTGTGCTTCATCTCTACACCTCACTGCCTGCTCCCAGTAAGCTGTAAATCCAAAGTGGCAATGCCAAAACAATTCGAGCAGTGTGTGTGAGAGAGACAGAGAGAGAAGGGAAGAGAAAGTCGAATAATAAAAACAAAATATGCGAGCGCTATGTGGTTTAGCTGCATGAGGGGAAGCCAGAGCATTTTTGTGTCTATAGGAGAAAATGTGTGCGTGTTCGCTGTGTTTCTTGGAGAATAACCGGGGTAGAGAATACATGTTTCATATCCACGAGTATATGCATGTACATTCCCAGCAGGTGCTGCAGCGCTAATGAGGCAGCAGTCACTTCATTATTTACACCAGTTACTCCATTAATATGAAAAACAGTGTTGCTGATTTGCTCCCTCTGCTTTATTGAGTCCTGAACTGATTCCAGTTTGTGTTTGTGTTTTTCCATTCTGTTTCATCCTGGTTATGTGTTGTAGGACACGGCTCCACGGAGGAAAGACCCTGAGGCAGATTCACACGTTCAGTCAACTTGTCTAATAGAGGCGAGGTTTTTGTTTTGTTCAGGAGTATTACATTGTCAAGTACATCTGCAGCACAAATCAATTAATCGATTACTTGTCGGTTAATTGTACTTGATTGACTTTAAGTACATTTTGTTTTTAGACAAAAAAGGTCTGATTTCTCTGATTCCAGCTTCTAAAATGTGAATATTTTCTTGCTTCTTTCCTTCTCTGTGACAGTAAACAGAACATCTTTGGGTTGTTGAACAGATGAGACATTAGAGGACGTCATGTCGAGCTTTAGAAAACACTGTCAACACTATCCAAACTGGCACAGTTATTACCTAATGAGCTGACTGTGATTATTTGAGCCGACCAGGATGATTTTGAAAACTGATTTGAATCGTTTCCAGTCAACTGTAAATAAAGCAGCAGGGAAAAAGTAGGTATAGAAAGACACCGAAGACTGAGGAACACCCAGAGGACTTTGTGGATGTTACACAGGATGCATCGCTCAATACAGGAGACTGAGGAATTCAGTTCAGGATGTGGTGAACATCTTCTCACGCTGTTCACAGAGCTAAGGCTTTCTCCGGTGTGAGTACGCTGATGTTTAATCAAATCTGAAGATGTGATGAACAGCTTCTCACACTGGTCTCCGGTGTCCGGCCTCCCTCCAGTGTGGATGCGTTGATGAATGTCAGCGCGTTTGAAACTGCGCCCACGCGGGTTGCAGTGGTGCCGTTTATTGGCAACGAGACCGTGTTGATGCATCGTTTGTCCTCCAGACAAACTCTCCTGATCCACATCATGAGGTCTGGAGACACGTGAAAAACCCAGTTCAGAGGCTGACAGGAAAAGTAATGGAGCAACAAAGTAAAACGTTAGCTAAATGACTCTAACAGGCTGGATACTCCACAACTACAGAATATGTTTTGTTCAATAAACAGAAGGTCTGAAAGTCTGACTCAGCATCCTCCCTGTCCCAGTAAGATAAAAAACACAGTTAACAGCAAATAACAGCAATTACAACAATACAGCTGCTAGAAATACTGTAGGAATATAAAAGCATGGAGTAAATGTTTTTCATTCATTTACAACTCACTATCAAAAGTCTTTTATTTACCCTTAAACTATCATCACCAAGTATGAAACAGCAGAACAAAGCTTCAGCCTCTTACCGTTTCTCTGTTTAGGAAGTTTCTTGGACTTGAGCAGGTGATGTGGATCGTCTCTGACTGATCATAGACGTATCTGTTGGACTGTGTGACCGAGTCGCTCAAGCCTCTCAGCTGACCTGACATACGCCGTCTTATTCACCTCCGTGTTCTCCGTTCATGGACACGTGGAACCGTGCGCATCCAGTCACATACTGCTCCCCTCGCCCATGGATTGGTCCACAGTAATCAGTCCAAAACCACGTGTCCGGAGTACCTCAGGGGTCTGCGCTCCATACTTTCCATTTCTCTACCACACCAGTAATCCTTGGTTTCCCCCTTTCATCGCTACGTTAATAACAGCCATCGGCAAAGCATCGTGCTTCACGCTGCTTCCCACGCCGACTACGAGCACTGAAACACTCTTACAGAACGGCACGTCATTAATGATGTCCCTCGGTTTCCTCAGGCCTCTCCGTAAACAGTCTCATCAATTCCTGGGTCACACTCCATCTTTCACTTGATGGGGTGTAAATTGTTTGCCCACCGGGACAGTTTAATACGGGGATGATTGTGGTTCATATCAGCACCGGGCTCCTCTTCTTCATTACGTTCCTCTTCATAAAGGCTGTTTGGCTTATATTAAATGTTGGATGTCTAATAACTTCCTTAGAGGTAAAAGACCTTTCTCATTTTCTGCTCATCATGCTGCAGTCACACTCCACAAAGACCAAAGAGGAGAGATTTTACAACTCACTCCTGCTTTTTTATTTTTACACTGACTTCCATTTGATTTCCGTATTGATTTTACTTTCAGTACTCCTTAAACCAGCGCTTCCCGTTCCTACTCCAGTGTATATTTTATATTTTCTTTGCATTTGTATTTTCCATATGTTCGCTCTAAACCAGGAGTCAGCGACTACATTTTTTCCAAGGACTTTCAATATTTTCAATTCTTTCAACTCTTTCAATTTCTTTGATATTTTCCTACAAAAAGAGTGGTTTTGATTGGTCTATATCAGGGTGAACTCCTAAAAAACATGGGGAATCTAAATGTGTACTCTACTTTACACCCAGTATCTCATATTATTATTAGCTTATCATCAAATACAGTTACAATACTCAGACCTCCACCGAGAAGGCGGTTCAGAGTGACATCCGGAATCATTTAAGAATGGAGCAGGAAATATTAATTAAATGTCTTTAACTGGTTTTGAGGAAGCTGCTCGCCAATAATAAGCTCGACAGATGGATTTCTAATGTCTTTGGAACCTGCAGAGAGAATGTATGGCTGTCACGATAACGACATGACCTTTTAGTTGACGATTAACTGTCAAACAAATAATCACCACCGACTGTTTCATTTTCTATTTCTGCTCATTTTGAGCCACTTGGAGGTGAAGGAGGCACGACGACGTTAAAAGAACGGCGGGCTGAGGGTAGGTTTCTTCATGTTTGGATTTTTGATTCTTAATCGAACACAGAAAGAACGAACGATACACGGATTGCATCGATGTAGGAAGACTTTAAAAAATCCTAAATACTGAACACGTTTTTTTCTCATCGCATTCCAAAACGCATGCAAAAGCATCCTTTGCCAGAAATATATATAACAGGAGTTTAATGTACTTTTCCACTCGGCCACTAACACCTTTCATCATTCATTCTTCTATCTTCTTCTATCACCCAGATTTCAGTCACTTGTCAAGTCTTTCATGAAGGAGTTGGAAGATCCTCAACTAACTACGCATTATGTCATATCTGTCACATTTTCTTTTACCACCTCAGGTACAAATCACAACCTTCGGCACCTCTCCTGTCAAGGCTGGCAAGATCTCGCTGAGGTCGTACATAACTCTGAAGGCGCTTTGACGACCGGAGGAAGGCTGCCTGGCACCGAACACACCGACGGCAGATGACTGATGTTCCTTACTCACTAACCATAGAGGAAAGGCTTGCGTTTCTGAATTTTCTCGTTCCTCTGTTTCATCTTCTTGCTGCGCTGCTTTCTGAGTCACTTTGCTGCCGGAATCTCAGAGGGCTTCTGTGGATTGGAGTCCAAGACAGAGAGGCCCTTCAAGATTCAAGTAGCTAAATGACTCCTTCTCACTTGGACTGTGGCCTGGCCCACATCTCTAAAGCACCACTTGATTCTGGTTTTATGTAAATTAAATGATGTGTATTTATTCCATTGTGTATTTTATCCATTTATGCACAACATGCAACCAATAGAATAAAGGACAGATTACTGTGTGTTTACTAAGTACCAAACACATTTACCAAAAAAACTTTCACACCTTCCTTTGGTCCAAAATGTTTAACTTCACTTACCCAGAATGGCCAGGACGGTGTTGTCCTTCAGGACTTCCATGGAGCCGGAGCACACGAAGTAGATGGCCTGGAGGGCGTCTCCCTGGCGGATGAGGAACTCCCCCGGAGCGCAGAAGGACGTCTTGATGATCAGGGACAGGGAGCGCAGACACCCCCTGCTGGCCGACTCAAAGAGTGGCAGCTGCAGCAGCTCCTTGTTCAGGTGCATGGCGATGTCGGCCCGCAGCTCGTCTGGGAAGTCTTTCAGCAGCTGTGGAGGGAATGACAAGCACCGGTATTACAGACTAAAACCAGCAGTTCTGTTAAAGGTTCAGTACGTAATCTCTAGTGACTTTTTAGTGAAGGGGATAAGATCTCTGCACTTTAATTCTGGATGCCACCTGCTATGAAACTTCTTGATCAGTACGTACATGACATACGAACGCAGAGCCTGCAGTGACTCTCAGTTATCTGTAAACTCAAAGGACTCTATGTTTCCCTCCATCTCCTCCTACTGTCACCATTCAGCCCTGTTTTCAACATGCGATCTGTCACTAACCAGGTCCAAACTCACACACATATCCAACACGGCTGCCAAGATAATCGCTCTCCTCACACCCAGCGTCACACAACTGAATAATAAGGCCATCGCACACGTAACAACAACAGCACAGGACATTAGTCACCCACTTAATCACCACTTCACGGCTGGTGTAGAAGGGCTCGCGATGGGAAACGTCAAATCCCAAGTGGCCCTAAACAAGTGCACCTGACACCGAATGAATGGAATGTGCACAGATTTATTTATGTCAGTATGTTATTAATGCTGCGATGTATGCATTCTGTGTTATTGTATGTGGACAATAGAGACTAAAGAAGAAGAGGAAGCGTGTTCTGAGCTCCAGTAGAAACATGGCAGTGCAACACGGTGGATTCTGTGGAGATGACCTGCTCTCTGTAGATATAAACGGCTCATTCTACGGTCATGAAAACACATTATTCTTATTTTTAGGTGATTATACACTGAAACGCTGATTAGATCCTCTTAAATCACCGGACATCCACACACACAAATTTAAAAACTGAATAAAATGCAATGAACAATGCAGCAAAAAACTAAAAAAATCTAGAATTGCAGCGAAGTTCCACTTAGTTTAATGTAGGTCTGGATGCTAATTAATCATTTCTACTGGAGGAGCAATATTAATGGTTCATAGTGAACAAGGATAAAATGTCTTTGCACAATATGGAACTTTTAATGAACAAGGGTTTTGTAAATCATACCTGATGTCATGGATTCTTTCATCCTACCCTAACTACATAAAACTAAAAACTAATGACTAATGAGAGGCTTTATGATCATGGCATCACAAAAAAAAAAAATCATCCTGTAAAATAAATGTTTTCATTTTTCCTCAGGATCCACTTGCACAGTCCATGGAGAAGATAAACAGCACGTCACATATGATTATGGATGTGTAACATCACTTGATGTCAGTCAGTCGATGCCTACAGCGAATCCCAGTCACCAGATACCAGTCATCCTTATTTTTATTCATGTGCTTATGTTTGTGACATTTCTTTGCAGAAATAATGCTTTCTTCCTTTCTGTGTTATCATCTCGGTGACTGTGTGGGAAGGTGACGTTAACAGGCAAATTAAAACACTCACCTTCCCACAACCAACTGATACATGCAAGTCCAGGAAACAGTTCAAATAAATCCATGTTTTATGTGTGATGGTGTATTTAATTCTGTCAGTGAATATGTTATCTCTTTAAAGAGGATGAACCAGATTAAAAGCCATGATAAAACACAAACACACAAGAGTTTATTCATGTTGAAGCCATTAATCCATTAAATTAAAATAGCCTCCTCGGAGTGACAGGACCCGAAATAAACTCAAATCCTCCCAATGACTTTGTTTCTTAAGTCGGCCTGGAGGGCGAGGCGCCGGATTTTTACGACCAAATTTAGAAGCGAGTCTAGTTGATCCTATTTTAACTGACAATGTCATTCCAAGCCACGGAGGTCAAATAACAATTCACAGCTAAATGAAGAACAGGCAAGCGTTTTTTTAGAAACACAGCTTATCCATAACATACATAAACCTCTGGAGAGGCTTTCTAAAGAGTTTTAAAAGAATAAAGTCTGACACCAGTGGTTCCCTTTAATTATATAGACTGTAGCGGTGGAAATATTGCAGCGAACATGGATTCACTCTTAACTACTTTGATCTCTTTTGCACAAAGCTTTCATTTTCTAACTTTTCTATTTTCTTGGATATTTGTTCCAGGTCTGGGCTCTTAATCTGCGTAACTCCAGAGAACAAACGTCAAAATACAGCTGATACACAATGTATTTAAAAGACCAAACGGTCTTCAGAGTAATCAGACTGAACCACTGTCACTCCTCCAGAGTCCCCATCACTTCTCTGCAGACTTAATGTAAACCAAACTGGATTCTGTTGTTTCTGCTTAAATCAAACAACTGACATCAGGAATTTAACAGGTTGGCTTGAAAAACTGCCGTTAATCATCTGATTTGTCGTCTACTTCCTGTTTGGTACTGAAGAGAGAACACCTATTCATTCACGGCATTGATTTTCACTATTTCCATGAGCCAAACATTGACAGTAATTTTAATTATGGTTGATTTTATCCTAACATCAAGATGAGAAACAGGCTAACTTAAAGGTCTGGTGTGAGAGATTCCTGGGGATTCACTGGGATCTAATCACCGTTTTCATTTGAGTATAATGACATGAAAATAGGATTCACAGAGTTTTCACTGGCAAAGAACGAGCTTCTTATATCCACAAGCGACCATGTTTGTACCACAGCTCCGACATTATTACAGCCTCCTGCTGTGTTTGAATGTAGACCAGAGTTAGTATCCTGTCGACTGAAACAACCCAGGATGGACAAACCAAACATCCACGGCCACCGTAGGGGAGGATGAGGGCGGTATCGAGTCGACTGCAATCTCAAACTGCACCTCTAGATGGCGCTAACATCACACTGAGTTTTATGACCCATGACACCAAACTATCCAGAGAACAGGAGCACACCACAACGAGGAAAACTCACAGAATTTAATGAAAATGGTAGAAAAGTCATTAGTCAGAAACTTAAGCAACCTCTTATTAAAGGAAACATCAAAAGTAAGAAAAAAACTACTTCAAACAGGACTGTTGTCAGTAACACTGCTTGACATTTATACGACGCCTCGGCTTCCACTGCACGAAATACCGTAAGTCATGATGAAATAAGTCCCTCCTACCTCGCTGACATCGATACCGTTGTTGACAGACCAAGTTGTCTGGAAGCACTCCATCATACGTTGCTCAAGGGCTTTGGGCAGCCGGTGCACCCGGATGAAGTCCTTCAGGTCCTTGGTGCGGGTGTGGTAGAGGGAGCGGCGCGAGTACATCCTCTGGATGATGGCCGTCACATTTCCAAACACCACAGCGTGCATTAAAGCTGCAGAGGACACAGATTTTAATGAGGAGTGTTGAGGTAACTGAGATGAAACCAGGTTGAATTAATGAACAGAAGGTGCAGGTCCCTTTACACATGATCAGTGGCTCCGTTGCTTTGTGTTCCTTAATTACAATTGTGGTCATTTATCAGTGATGAGTCTAGTGTAGCGGTTGTAATTATAGACATGTCGACTGGTCCCCGCGGTGGTTCAGGCAGAAATATCATGTCATGCACCTTATTTCACCCAGGGACCTTTTTATTACCACTTAGAATTAAATGTAACTTCACGGCCACGCACGGAAAAGTATCAACGATGTAATGGGAAATCAGTATGGATTTTAAAACTCGTATTTTGTTCTCGTCAACTTTAGTATAAATGATCATCCAATTTGGAGTCAAATCTTTTTTGCAGACTTCGTTCCTTCTTATTCCCACAACTTCTGCACTTCTTTTTGGCATTTACTGTCACTTACATAGAATTCTACCACTTGTTATTGAGTTAAAACACCAGACATAGATGGATTATCGCAGACTGGAATATGTCAAAGTTAAGTGTCTGACTGGAAAATCTAAGCAACTGCAGGAAAATACTGTCAGCATCCCCTGCTTCCATTGTCCTTATGTACTGTATATAGGTGACCAGGTGTCCCACTTATCCTACGTCCCACATATCGAGACCATGTCCTACATTTTGAGTGTGAAGGGAATAAATGAGTTCAAGCAGATGCTGGTCAGGTTTCCTTCCACATGTACTGCAATTTAAAACACATTTCCAGAAAAGAAAATGTCAGTTTCCATGCATTTCCATCCTCTACTGTTTCATATTTAAACTGTTCATTTGAGAGAAAAGACCGAGACTTAAAAGACTGAGCAGCTCCTGTCCTTCCATGTTTGATTCATCATTACCTTCATGAGATATAGTTCAGTTTAAAGTGGATTTTCAGATGGATTTTGGATCTGGTCACCCTAGTCTAGTCTGTGTCTTGAACTACATCTGCAGAGGCCTGGGTGTCAAGACTAAAACCACAGTGTGACTGGTCAGTGTTGGGGTTTGCCCACCTCCAATAAGCATGGTGCAGATGGAGAAGATCTTTTCGGAGTCGGTGTTTGCTGAAACGTTGCCGAAGCCCACGCTGGTCAGACTGCTCAGAGCAAAGTACAGCGACGTCACGTAAGAGCTCCTGACAGATGGACCGCCGCTCAGCGTTGTCCCCGATCCAGTCGCTGTCCTCACTCTGGTCCTGCTGCTGTTCCACTGGCCCGAACCCAGCAAACCGGCCCCAGAGGCGTTCCACTGACTAGTGTTGGTCAGTCCTCCTGTCACGCTGCCTGGAGGCGAATCTGACACTCCCAACAGGGAGGTCAGCGGTGCCAGGAAGTACGGTGTTCCCAAGCGTTTGGCCAGTTCATGGAGCCATCCTGGTGGGGGAAGAGAGAGCGTCCACAAGAGTTTGTCAGTTTAATGAGAATGCATCCATGCTTGTTAGCTGACCTTTACTAGGAGGCTTCATTAGCCGTGGTGAAAACGCTGGAAGTGCAGAGTAATTATTTCAGTTGGTGTCTCTGTATTTGGGAGGAAAACAGATAAGACTTCTGATAAAATGTCAGCCTACATTTGTGTTATACATGGAGTAAATATTTCATCCACTTGTCTACTTTGTCTCATATTTTCTCAGCTGTTAAATAATAGATTTAGTTGCTGAAACACAGGCTACAGAGAGTGCAGAAGTCTGGCTGATGTAGCGGCAGGTGATCAGGCCAAAAGATCAGAATATCACAACGTTCTTAATCACAATCCACAATGTGAACTGACGTCTTTCTTGCCAGCTTTGAAATGCCACGGATTTCTGTATTTGAATAATTAAAGCACAATATTACATTAAAGATGCCTCTATTTCCACTGTGGATCATTATTTTGGTGTTAAAGTAATGAGTAATACCTGGGTTTATTGTATAAATCAAATAAAGGGAAGAAAACAAGAAATCATCCTTGACTAACAGCTGTTACTTCAACATAGATGCTGAATTACAGGCCATTCTGTCCTTGTTGTCTCTACTAGCAGCTGTTCTGCTTTTTTATCATAATACTACTGATTACTGTCACAGCAGGAAAGTATTCAAGCAATTTGTGGTGATTCCCATGCGCAGCCCCTCTGGATGTGCGTTTCATGCGCATGTTTAAATAGCCAGAGATTATTTCGTCTTTGTTTTAAAAGGAAAACGTATTAGTGTGGATGTAAATCATCAGACCAGGAGAAGCACCATCAGCACATGAACCTCACAGCGTTGTTTGGCAGCGGTGAACACAGTAGGAGAGGAGACAGATCTCCACAATTAGATGTGTTTTCTCAGCAAAAGGACACACTCACACCACACGCTGAGCGCATACAAGACTTGTTATCACTTCTTTGTTCATGCATGAAATGAAAGCACTTCGATCCTCCTGTAAAGCTGAAACACAGACAAACCTATGTCCCAGGAGGCGGGGCTATTACTTTCGATCTCGCTGCGCCCGATGAAATACCAGACGCAGGCCATCCAGTGAGCCAGCAGGGCGAACGTGGACATGAGGAGGGTGAGGACCACGGCGCTGTACTGAGAGTATCGATCCAGCTTCTGGAGGAGGCGCAAGAGGCGGAGGAGGCGCACCGTCTTCAGCAGGTGAACCCCGAAATTCTGGAGGAGAGGATTTGAAAGACAGTGAAAGTTTCTCCTCTTTATTGTGAGCTATGTTACCGAAGGATCAGATCTTAATCTAACAGGATGTAACAGAAATAGATTCATTAAACGCCCTCCTGTCATTGATTTACTCCTTTACGTCTGATAATTGAAGTCGCTCTGGTTTAATGAAGAATTACACCATGCACTCAGACTTCACACATTTCAATCTCGGAATCTACTCAGGGAATTTAATTAAGTAAAGCAACCACATGTATATTTTTGGTGTTAGTATTGATCCCAGTGGTCCTAAGTGAAGTCCGTCCAGAGAGATGACATCTGCTTCAAAGTGTTTTCTGCAAAGTGTTTTCTGCTTTCTGCTATTGACTCATTCCTGCTCCACACTTACTTTCACATCTTCATGGTGCAATAGTTTGGCGGTACTCATAAATATAAATCAGTTTACACCAACACACAGCTCCAGCTGGAAGCCAATGCAACAACATTAAAGAAACAGACCCCATCACAACAACAGAACCCTGCAAACGCACCCAACAGCCTGTTGAGCACATTCATTCTTCAGCGTAGAAAACAGACTTTAACAGTGGCGTTGGAGAACGGCCTGCGGTCTTTTAACTGTGAGCTCTTTCATCAGCTTTAGTTACTTTTCAAGCTAAGACTTTGACATGGAAATCATCTGAGAAATATTTTACAATGCTTTGTTATACGTTAAATTGTATATTGACGTATAGCATAGCAGAAACATTTGTTGACTGACCAGAAATGGATGAAAAAAAAAAACACAATTTCGATAATTTCTTCAGTAGTTCCAGTTTTTAAATGTGTTGCTGCTTTTCCTTTTGGTAATTGTAAGATTTTTAGACACTGGACAAATCATTGTTGTGATGGATAAACACCTAAATAAATAAATCACTGAACATCAAACTCAAAGTAATTCATCGATAAATGTGGAACTGAACCTCAAACTGTCTGTAAAAAATCTAGGAGGGAGTGATTTTTATTTTTTGAGCTATTATTTCCCCTCAAAGTCAGTATTGCGTAACACAGGTGAGATATATTAGACGTTGGCCACTATTGGCTGTAATTTCTATGGAAAATCCTACTACTAGGTATCACTGAAGGAACATAAAACACATACATACAGACCTTTTTTAGGCCTTTGTTATTTTGAGTGAATATTAAACACATCAGGTGATCATTCATAAAACCTATAAGAACTTAACAAAGGCTTCATTTGTGATACGTGCATTTATTGCTTCATATCAAAGCGAAGCAGGATCTGTCTGTGAAACAACACTCTGTCCTCAGCATCTGGCTAATCTGTTTGCCTCACCAGTAATTTGTCCTCCGCGTACTCATATATCAGCTTAATTACCAGTTGCCTAATAATGAGTTTCATGTCGAAGCTTGTTTTTTTCCCACAAAACCTCTACGGCAAATACTCCAGCGAACAGTGAGAAGAGGGAGTCGGTCCTGATGCAGTATTTAGAGAAAAGCTTTCTGATGTCGATTTTTAGTCGGAACAACCATGTTTTATTCACTGCTGGTTTCGATTAGCAAGCCTCTGTAAGACACTGTTTGTATGAGTTGTTGCGTCAGTGTTCACTTAACATTTGCAGTTCTTTCATGGTCTTATTAAATCAATGGTGAGTGAGAGGCAAACAGTGGGAGAGTGTTATCAATGAAAGAATGACGGCGAGTGGAGCCTCTAAACCACACTGTTCAACTACACGAAACATGAAAAACACCTTTTCATGCTCTTAAAGCAGACGTCCAATGATTTTCTATTCTATATATATATCTATAACGTACAGAAGTCGACAACGGCCGTGCCCAAAGTTGCGTTTACTGTTATCTCGACATCGCAGTTTAATTATATCGTGAACTCAAGATAATAAAGCTCGTTTTCTGGTGAGAACAGGTTCGTTTATGTCACTATCTCAACAGAATGAGCTCATTTCTTCTCAGATGAAGTTTTTATTTCTTTTATCCTCGGAGTATGATAAGTGTGTTTGTTCCCCATACATGGAACAGAAACATAAAATACAAAACAAATGATTTAAGTCCAAAAATAGTACCGTCATTTGTTTCTGTTGATCCTTTTGTTAAGCTTACACTCACATGCAGCTCTTTTTGTCACGGTGTTTGCCTGTTCTTAGATTTGTGTCTAAGTATTGTCCTGACAGCTGAAATCCACAACACAATTACTGAAAATTCTCCATGTGGAGAGCTGTGTACTTGGGTAACAGACATAATCTTTGGGATAATGGTAGTTTCCTTCACATCCAATTACTCAAAGGTTCTAAAATTGATCTCCAGACAGATAATAGGACATTCCCGGATGCAGAGCGTCAAGGTGTTTGTGTGTTTCTGACATTTCCAACACAAGCAGCTGTTTATCAAACCCACTCTATTACATCTAATCCAAGAAAACCTGTGTATTATTTTGTATTGAGTGAGTCTCTTGGCTTCTTTTATGTGTTTCCCACTGAAATAATTTTTTGCCATTCCTCAAGCTTTGTTTTCTTGAAATAACAGATAAGGTTGTTTCCTCTTATTACTTACTATAATGTTTCTACAGTATCACAGAATGGACTTCTTCTTCTTCTTCTTGCATTATCGTCACCAACTATGTTTGAGTGTGGACGAGACTTATATCCTCTCAATCAAAAAGCCCAGAACGGACAAACCAAACCCTGGCTCTAAGGAGAGTCTTTCACATTTTTTGTGGCCTCCGTAAGGGAGGAAGCGAGGGAGAACTGAGTTGGTTTCAATCTGCAATTTCACCACTAGATGCCACTAAAGATGACACGCTGAACCTTTCCGATCAAGGCGTACCCGTCGTGGATCAACGCATTGTCTGTGCCTTATGGCTCCATCGCTGAAAGTGATACTGGGGGTAATGGTTCTTCTTTATGAAACACCTGCCTCCAGAGATGGTAAAAAGTAGAGTTTGGAGCTGTTTTGTTAAAAACCAGCGCTTCCTTCTGTTACATGAAGAAGACAGATGTCACCCAGAGCAGTGACGAGGTTCAGTGATGTGTTTTAAGTTGTTTTCAGTGAGCTACGGCGAACAGACGAATAAGATACACCAGATTTGGTCTTTTCAAAGGATGCACACACCTAAACTGTGTGTGTGTGACACTCACCACACTGATGTTGAAGGCGTACAGCAGGTCAAAGGGCAGAGCGGCGATCAGATCCACAAACAGCCACGATGTGACGTAATGAATGCAGATGCAGCGAGCGTCGTACACCACCTGGCCGGACGTGCTGACATAGGTGGTGCGGAAGTTCAGCACGATGTCTGCAACACATCGACAGGAAATACCAACACAGCACTCCTTAATGCACCAAAAAGTTTCATGTGCAACACTAATGTGGTGCTCTGATTCAGAGAAAAAGAGTCATGTGAGCAGCTTTTTATCTGCAGGGACTTTTCTTAGGTCTTAACTTTTAATGTAACAGCGCATGAAGATAAAGAAAGGCTAGACATATATGAATGAAAGAGCTTAAAGAAATAAATGGAAAGATAAGCAGAGAGCAAAGCATATCTAGTCCAGTGTGAATTAGCCTCACCGATGATAAAAAGTATCTCCACCAAGATATCGCTGACGCTCGGTGGGTTACGCGCCGCCGAGCCGCCGTCCTCTCGGATCTCCACAGCCGTGAAGCAGACGTTGTAGGGAACGGTGATGGCTACGTAGAACGTGGCCAACAAGATCAGCCAATCCCAGCCGGCCTTGAACGCACCATAGTGGAGGAGGATGAAACGGGACTTCTGGACGTCCGCCACCTTATACTCTGGGACTGGGTTGGCATTGGCTCCGAGAACACTCTGGATAAGACGCACACACAAACAAACATCACTGAACATTTATCAGTTCATCAATTGGTAAATATGGTGCACTTCAGCTCTCCTAGAAAATAAATAAAGGTGAACTGAACCGATCCTATACTCCATGTTTATCTGAACTGAACATTAAGTTAACAGTGATGTGAGCCGATGCAAGAGAAAGAAACCTTTTTCCATGACACATGAAAATGTGCCAATCCCTAAATTAATTTAAATAATTAAAGTATCCTTTTTTAAAATTTCATTCCACTGAGATCTCGTCATTCAGATTAAATTGCAAAGCGAGTCTGCAGCGCATCTTCATATCTTCCACCTGCTTGAACGTGGAGTCCTGAATGAATGACTAGACACACATACAGACCTGGTCCAGCAGCTGGAGCTGATTTTAGTCTCTGAGGACCACAAATGACTGAGGAAATCCACTACATTCTGAGACTAACTCCACCTTCTACATGATTTTGAAAAGTCAAAGACTGAGAGGAGCTGGAGGAGGAGTTAGATGTCCAGGTGAGGAGGAGCTGAATGTCCAGGTGAGGAGGAGGTGGAGGAGGACCTGAATGCCCAGGTGAGGAGGAGTTGAATGTCCAGGTGAGGAGGAGGTGGAGGAGGAGCTGGATGTCCAGGTGAGGAGGAATTGAATGTCCAGGTGAGGAGGAGGTGGAGGAGGAGCTGGATGTCCAGGTGAGGAGGAGGTGGAGGAGGAGCTGGATGTCCAGGTGAGGAGGAGCTGAATGTCC
>JAPQRN010022278.1:0-23126 GCA_037367275.1 Coranthus polyacanthus | reverse complement strand
CACACACACACACACACACACACACACACACACACACACACACACACAAACACCCCATCTGACGGTTGAATAATGAAATAAACTTCAACATCCAATATTCACAAAAAAAAAGCTCTCTTCTGCCATTACATCTAAATTTCACAGCACTGTAGTCCAAGGACTAAATTGTCCATGAATACCCGACCACGTCCAAATGTTTCTGTAATGTTAATACTCCATATTGGATAATGTCTGGCCCCGAGGTGCTTTTCTAAAAGACCTGAAGGTTTGGAATCCATTAGCAAAATGTCCTAGTGGAACAGATGAGAGGGCATTTTTTGTAATAACTCCATGAGGATGATGGGCTCTCATGGCACGGAGCCATCGAAGATGCCTCGGTCTTCTTGGTGTTGTGTAGTTTTCTGAAATTATGTTTTCTGGAGTGGAGATCATAGACTGATGTACGACCCAGGAGAGATAACATGATATAACAGATAATATGTTTGTTCCCTCTCTTAATCTTAAAAATAATTGGTGTATAAATATGCTACTCTCTTTGCTGGGAACCAATTGCACAATGACCTGAAACTTATCGAGCTAATCTTTTTACATCCAAAGTCATTTTAAATGACTTGGAGCCAGGGACATCTGGTTGCTGGTTTTGTTTTTGACCCTCACAGAAACACCACATGAACTTGCGAAAAGCATGTATGTGAAATTATGTGCAGTGTGTTCACATGGGAAATGTGGATTTGGAACATTTTTTCCATGTGAAACCTATGTTATTACATGTTATTATTAATCAAAAATCCTACATCTCATAAACAGCATATATCAAACCCAAGACTATTATTAATGCAATTTAAGACCTATTTCACACCCATACCAGAGAAAGGTACAAAGGATATGAAGGCCCTGTTAAGGTTTTTTTTTTTTTTCTTTTGTTTTTGCTAAATTGAACCTCAACACAGCACACAGACACATTGGATGGTTTCAGATTTTATTTCCAATTTAGGTGGCGATGATGGCAGATGGAGGTGGTGAACTGAAGTGTCATTATAAGAAGGGGTGAGTGGAGGAGGTAAAGAGGCGGGCATGCTGAATGCTGGCATGAGCTGATGGCTGAGGAGGTGAACGGGCTGGTTGGAGGAATGGTTTGCTGAACGAGGAGCCTGGTAGACGAGAGGAATTTGGAGCACAAGGAGAATGTAGTTAGACAAAGGTTAAATCACAAGAAAGAATTCAAACTATAGAATTGTTGACTCTTAGAGCATCTTCTACCACTTTTGGAATTATCTGGCAACAAGTTGGTGAAAAGACAGGGTAGCTGAGTTGATGGGGAACAGGTGTTGATGAGCACAGGGAAGAGAGGAGGGAAAACAGGGAAAAACAAGGGAATCAGAGACAGAGACCACAACAGTTCTACATATTTAAATGTGAAAACATGATTTTAACACATGTTAAATTCACATGTGCAAAATAACATGAAGTAACATGGTCAAGTTTTTTTCTGTAAGGAGATTAATTGACATACTGACACTGATGATAATTAAATGTAACAATTTTGATTCTGGAATGTATTTTCTTGTTATATACATTGTATAATGTATTATATGTATGGAAATGGCTGCAACCCTGTCTGAAACTTAGCTAACTGTGGTGTTGCCTGTCTGGGGCAGGACAACTCTTGTAAACAAATGTTAGTGTAAAGGAAAAATCTCAAAAACGTATGTTGATATGATTTGTGAGGTTTAAAGCTGCAGGAGCTGAAAGACACCAGAATGTGAAAATAGCATCAAACAGTCATATCTGACTGAATCTGAAGAGTGATCTGTAATTACAGCTCTCAATCACATATTTAACCCCTGCCTGCCTGAAACATGTATGAGCGCTGCAGCTTTAAGATGTATATAATGACTTTTTTATTCAGTTCGATTCAGACTTTATTTATTCATTTGTAGCTTCCCAGTCCATACATTCAGTCTCGACATACAACAACCTACCAGATATAGCTACAATGTCAAAGGAAAAAAATATCAAAAGGCATGGGACAGTTACAATGGATAAAGCAATACATAAAACATATCTAATGAAATACTCTAAAATGATCATGTAAAATGGGTATTGTCAGTGTTAACAATACCCATTTGATCATAGCAAAAAGTGTTGATCATAGCAGAAGGAATAAAGGACTTGGAGTAATGATTAGTTCAAGAGCACATATAACATCAGCCCAAAGGCAGTGGTTCAGTTTAAAATCTTCCAGAAGATCAAAGACTGTAGTTGTTAATCTGGATTTCTGCAGGTGTTTCATATCAGTCAGTAATAGTGATAGATGAGGCAGCTGTGATGCAGGTTTAAGAACTATTCAGGGTTGGCAGAGGTTTACACACCACAAAAAAAAATCATTTTTAAATTTGCTGCTTCTTCACGACTGAAGGCCTACAAAAGGGAAGGCAAAAATTCCTTTCTGCTTCTCTCTTTGTGGCGGCCGGCTGTGTAAATTCCTTAAACCCTTTATGAACATCTTAGAGAGATGGAGTAGAAAAGCCTCTGTCACAGTTTCCCATGTTGTCAGGTCAGTGGCCCTTTGAGAAGTCCAGGCTACTGCAGCCGCCTGCAGCTTGTTATCTCTTCATGCTCAGCGAGTGCAGCCAAAGAGCCAAGAAGCTGTCAGCGGCGGTCAGTAGTGACACAAACCAGAGATAGGTCATTCCCGAGGTGCAACTTTGATACAGCTGCAAGGAACAGTGTTACACAGTGGACACAGGAAAATCCCATTTTATATCAGTGTATTGTGATTTTCCGACAGAAATATGGAGCATTAGAATTATCTGTAAAATGAAAAAAGGTGAATCAACATTTTTGTCACTTCCTCAAAGAACCATTACTTGGGCAACCTTGAGAAAGACTTATAAATCTAACATGGAACAGCACATGGCTTAAAATGAGTATTTGGTGAAAATTGATAGACCAGTAGACTGGAATACTATCACTATTATACTTTGTAATATCATTCAAATGTTTGAGTTCATAATTTGTGAATCAAACTACAGAAAATGTATGTGCTCTTCTCTTCTGTATTATGACAGACATAAAGATGTAAAATGGATGATAAAATATGTTGTAAATATGTATATATGTATATATACTGATAGCTGTATTTAGTTGCTTCTATTTCACAGTCTGGTATTGTGTATCCTGACTGTCATACTAGGTGTGTTTCCATCCAGCTGCTCTTATTAATTTGATTAATTTGAGCATTGAAAAACTCGAGTGGAAACACTGGAAATTAAAAAAAAAACTCAAAATACAATCATTTATGTGAACACCTGCTTTTCCTGCTATAAGTTAAAATATCTGCTGTAAAAGTGACTGTTGATATATATATGTATGTATATATATATATATGCTGCTTCAGCTGCTTTTCTTTATCTTATATGATAGCAAACTCAACATATGTGCCTTCAGGCTATTGGTCAGACAAAGTTACACATTTTAAAAATAAAAATAAACCCTCGATATTAATGATGATTTCAGAAGGAAGTTGTGTTATATTGGCCAGAAAAGAAACACTGCAGCTATCACCAGACCAGAGTAGAACTTTGGCAACCATCGCATAAACAGTACAGACATCAGCAAACAAATAAAGAAAAAACAGTATCACATTCTGGTCACTTTGGTCATTTTAGTGTAGCTTTGTCTGTGTTTGTGTTTTTGCCTGTGCTGTCTTTCGGTGGAAATAATTGAAAGTGCTGTGTGTGAACCAGAGTGCGTACACTGGAAAGCTGTCCACTGACAGCAGCAGGGTCAGGACCTTGGAGAGTGCATGACAGTAATGCAGGTCAATGAAGTGGTTCAATACTGATCTCATAAGACAGACATTCATATAAAGGGCCTGCATAGAAACCTTGTTTGAAAGCTCATAAATAAATGACAAAAGATGAGGGAAAAGTGAAAATGTCAGCGCAGTCAGTTTCAGTCTATGTTCGCCCGCAGATTAATTTGTTCAGTAGAGGTTTTTAACTTGTTTTTTACCAACTAATTAATTTTCTGTGGACATTCATGCATTATTTCCCATGTTAACATAACACTGAGATTGTCATTTACACATGAAATTCCAGAAGCTTTGTTTTTTCTCAGCAAAAGACTTTTTACACTATGACACAGTTTTATATGCTTACACCTCACACTGAATCAGGGCTGTACAATGCAATACTACCTGTTTCTATTTAATTTCATGGTAATATTAGACTAAACCAAACAAAAACTACCTCTCTGGTGTGTTTCCAGTTACAAGCTCAGCATCATACATATCATTTGTACAGTTTTATCTTGAAACAAAAGGGAATATTTGGAACATAAGGGAAGATGACATTCAGCTTTATAATATAATAAATGCTAGTTTTACTTTACTACTTTACATGGTATTACTACATTATTGCCTATTTATCTTAAAAGTATTACTCTACTATTAGTATGTTATTACCAGGCTATAATGTAAAATACTACAGAATTTTCAATTCATTTTCTTACATTTAACTTGGTCAAAGTCTTGTCGAGACCAAAATCTTTAGAGACATGGCCAAGAGGGTTGCGTAAGGTCCCATCAAAAGTAGGTGACCATTGTCAAACTGTAAAAAATAAAAAAGACAAAAGTACATGAAGACAAAAGTGTCAACCTCGGTGGTTGGTGATGCAATAATAATAGTACAGCTGGTGGGATATTTATTGTAGAGTAAACATGCAGAAAACTGACCAGCATAAACTGATGAAAAGTAACAAGAACATACTAGTGAGAGTTGAGTGTCTTGCTCAGGAATCTCACTTTGTGTGCAGTGAAATATTTACCAGCATGAGGGTCTGAATCCACCTCCTCTCTCTGAAGTGTTGTTGTATTGCTTACCTCCGCTTCCTGCTGACTTGGAAGAATGTTGGCTCTTGTTCAAACAATGAATTATTACTGGGCACAGCTTGTATTCTTCTGAACACAGAATGAAATGTGGAAGCAATGATCAGGAGCCTAATGTTATCTGAATCTGGGGGTGAGGAACAAACCAAACAGTCCGAGGAAGAGTAACATGAAGGAACAGACTGCCTAAATCGAAATGTAACAAGATAGGCTGATGTTTGTGAGCATACAGATGGACAGTGACAGGCCACAGAGAACAGCTGCATATCCATGAGAGTCTCAGCTCATCACTGATGCAACAGTTCAGCTCTCAGAAGAACAGTTTCTCAGCTAAGAAAAATATCTTGTCAAACAAAAAATATAGGTGTAATATTACATATGGTTTTAACCTTTGGATGGCTGAACAAGCAGGGACATTGCCATTTACTTTGATTATGTTTAAGTCCAGCCACTGCCTCCTGCTCTTTGCAATTCATTAACTAACTTAATGAATTCAGTAAATGAGTTTAATGGGTCAGTATGCTAGATTCACATGTGGTCATGTGCCTATGTGAAATTTGTGTTGGAGACTGTGGTGTGCTGGTTTTGATGACATTAGCCGACTCCATTTCTAAGCTATCAGCAGCTACTGTTGTACAGTGTTACTGCTGTAAAGAAGCAGACACCAACCAACTCCAATACAGACTTCACATAAGCACAGGTAAAACTTACATATTGAATCTTTAAAACATACTACAACAGATTACCGCTGTCTGCCTGTTACCATTTTCAAAATCTTCCTCAGAATGTGAAAGAACATCAGCAGCCTCAGAGCTGCAGTTACACACTGAAAATGGCTTTGAGTTTCAACAGATAAGTCTTTTCATGTGCCATTTTGCAAGGATTTTGTCATTTTAATACCACAACTCGCTTCTGCATCAGCAAATGTTCCAACAAAGTAACTTCTCCCCCCTTAGTGCCATCCAAGACCAGTGTGACTCATTTAAAGGAATAAAAATTAGCCAGACAGCCCAGAGAGGGGCTATTCACAATCCACTATTATTTCAGAATTGCAGTGGATGGTGTCAAGTCATATCTCCAGCTCTGGTAGAGCTCGAACCAAGTGTGGAGATGAGAGACTAATCTTTACACACATGTTCATGCTGCGAACATCTGTGGCTAAACATTCAGGTTATTCAATTAAAAGTCAGCATTTTGTTCAGGTGTCAGGTCAGATATATGGATCATACATTATTATTTCAGTAGAACCTACTTATAGTGATCATGGTCACAGTGATGAACCCCCTTGATGGATCAAACCTCCTGGGTCAGAATCATTCTTATATAAATAGAGTTTAAATAATTATTTTATAGAGGGGGTCTTCAACCAGGAGCTCTCTACCTGTCTCTGAGTAACTCGCTAAAGGTTCAAAGAATATCAACATATGAGTACATTTTATAAAACAAAGTCAATCAGTCATCAAACAAGTTATGCTGCAGTCGAGTTGGTTTATTCAGTGATGTTGTGAATTAAGCAATGTCAGCAGATTAGCAAGTACACATCAGATTTGACAATGACTGCGCAAAAATAGCCAGACAAAAATCTCATCAGTAGTGTAGGCACAAATTACTGAGAAAATCAGGTGGGCCTAGCCTGTCCAAGACCAAATCATAAAATTATTCTGCCTGAATGTTTAAATCTTCAACAAGTAAAATAGGCTAAAACATTACATCAGTTATTAAATGAACAGATGTCTATAGATCCATCTGTTGTCTTATAATGTTGAAACAGTGTATTGGAATTAGCAGAAATCAAGAAAAACTATGTGTTTTCTAATTTATTGAGTACTCTCGTAGAGCTGCCATGCTTGAAAACTATTAAAAAAAATACACACATCAGTATTGTTAAAACATAAAAGTTTCACATTATAATGTGAAGCCACAGATTCACACACAGCTGAGCATCATCAATAACTTGATCAGTAGAGATATGATTCTTGAACATAGACTGACACAGCAGACACAGAAAGCACACACACATAACAGCACCAACATCAGAATAAAACCCACCTAGAGCCTAAAAAACTAGACCTAAACTTCTTAAACTAAAGGCTACAATAACCACTAATATTAAAATAGACATAGACTAGTACAGTTTGAATTTGGAGCTTCTTTTATTGATCAGAGCAGTAGACAACAGTATTGAATAATTATTTCATTACAGTCCAATGATTCAGTTTTCTTTCAAAGCAGATCAGGAACAAACAGTTCATGACTGATGTCCTGATGCCACTTTTTATCCAACTCACAGTTGAACAGAGTCTTTCAACAGTTTCATTATGTTGAACGTGACGGGGGGCTATAGGAGATAATTGTTTTCGGCAAATGTTACCAGGTCATGAGTGGAGGTTTCACATTTTAATCTAAAGCTCCTGATGTGAAAAATATGATAGAATTATATATTGAGGTATTGAAGTGTTGTTTTAAAGCAATGTTTGAATACTGTGTGGTTTACAGTATGCTGAAATGGTATACCGTGTAAAGAAACCTAATCATATTGTTTAAAACTCTGCATGCATCATGATTCAAAAAGACTGTGCTGTTTTTTTTTTAAAAAAAAGGGATAGTGCACTGTTTCTTTTCTAATGAGAAATAGCACCAGTAGGTGTCCTTGGAATTTCTTGGACTCCCCATTAAGAAACCATTGGCCAAATTGGAAAGTACCAAAACTCCCCACTAAAAAACTGCTGAGTCATGGTCACATAATGTTTTTAATGCTAATTTTCCATGAAACCAGAGAATTTCCTCCATTAGAAAACACACTGGATTGGTTGGATTTTAGAAGTTGGGCGCTGGAGAGCCAGGCCCAATGCCCATAAGGAGGTGCTAATTAGAATATAAAAAAAGGTGCACAGAACAAAGAAACCAGTCAGTTCTCGAGAGCTACTCATTGGTGATATGCTCGGTCTGTATCAGTAAACTCTTCAGCATCGGATTCTTCACAACTCTGCCTGATCTTTTGGACTCCAATAGAACTTCTGTTGGCTTAAAAGGTTTAAGTGATAGCTAGGTGTGTCATACAATGATGGTGTAAGATAAAAGAGTCTGTAAATGGCTATGTGATGCGTCTAGTGTGTAGGTTAAACGTCTGTGTGCTCGCCACCTCTCGCTTTGAGCCTCACCGCTGGCTAGCAGTGCTGTTCCATAGCACTGTGAAACAAGAGCCGAGAGTCTCTCCTGCCAGTACATAGCCTCTCCACGGCAAGTCCTATGCAGTGCCTCCACGTGGCTACAGATGGTAACAGGCCCCAGGCTAAACTGCAGGGAACTCAGAGGAGGTCTGGCCCCTAGACTTGCGGCATGCATGGCCCACACGTCCTGAAGCCCATGAACCAGACCAGCAAGGTCTCTACCCACCTCAAAAGGTAGGAAGGGATTGAAACCACTTCACTGAAGTCCACAACAACTTTTCCACTTGGTACCAGTCTAGATGTTGTGATACAAAATGTGATGGTTGGATATCAACATTTTTTTCATACATGAGTACGTGCAAGCACTTTGAAAGCATTGTCTCTTAATGAAAACAGAACAGAAAAAAGAATCTGCACAGGGAGGCTGCTGAAGACAACAATATGGCTACTGCTGTGGTCATGTCATATCCTTCAAACTACAACTATGAATAGCTGAGTAATTTTGAGTCTGAGATATTGGGTATTTCTCACAGTTACAACAACATACAAGTGTGGACATGTTGACATATGACAGGTACCAAAATATCTATATAAATCTATCTTTATTAACCAACAGCTTGAGGTAAATAAACCTTATTATCACCAATAACTGATTATTAGACTTAGTGACGGCTGATAAATTAAAGATTCAGTTATATTAATCATCTACTTATATCAATTTGATTAATTTAACCTCTAGAGACATGATCGCTTTAAATGGCTTCCACTACATTTTATTAGATTTCCACTATTATGTAAATTGTATTGAGACACTGTTATTTTAAATTCATAATGAACTTCCTTTTTTATTTATTTACTTTAGAAGCCAATCATTAAAGAGGAAGATAATGATTTGTTAGTTGCTTCAGTCAGCTCTGCAGTTAAACCATGCGGGAACTGAGGGTAAATATTTAGCAACAGCTGATTTCTTTGTAATTTCTATGTATGTGTTTGCACAACCTGCTATAGTAAACAAGGCTGGATTTAAACTTGGAACAGTCTGCTATATTCAACCTGAATACATCAGTCTGTGCACTGAAACAAGGTATCTGCCTGTAGCTGATGTCTGAGTGGGAGGAATTAACTGAGTTTATGTTCCAGGAATCAACAAAGGATCATATAATCATTATTTTTCCGTGAGTCCACGGCACAGGGCTTGGATGTTCTTTCTCAGAAAACCTCTGCTTCATATTTAAACAGCAAGAAACCAGTCAGAGCTGCCCAGAACAAGTGGGCCTCGATCAGGCATAAATTCCTGAGTGAAGGGAAAAATGAGCAGGAGATGTTTAGGCAGTGTTACTCAATCACTCTTCATGAAGATTGAAATCATTAAATGTCCTGCAGCAGACACACTTTCCATACCTCTGAACCTTGTGGGACATATAATAAAAAGATCAAACTCAAGTGTGAAATCTCTCTGTCTCATACACAGTCATGGAAGAATTTTTTATCTTTCTGAGCAGATGGTTCAGTAAAGTAATCAAACAATTTTACTGCCCCACATCAGTCTTTATGACTCACTGGACTGGACATGAAAATGCCTGCATGCCAGTAATGCTCTGATGTCGCAGTGTGATAGGGTGCTTTCTAATTGCTTCAAAGAGCCTACTTGCAGCACTATTCTTGATCAGTTTTGGTGAATCACTAAAGCTGCATTTCCACTGATGGTATCACCTCAACTGACTTTACTTCGTCACGGCCTGTTTTGTATTTCCATTATGTAATATTAGCTTCTATCAGGTACTGTTTTTAATACCACCTACCAACTTCCAAGCAATCTGATGAGATACTAAAGAGTGATATGAAACCATGCAGATCAGATTGGTCAATCCAGAATCATCACTGCCTCAATACATATGTGCATCATCATGTTGCAATGCTACACTACACTACAGTGGATACACTTTATTTTTCTTTCATTTGTGCAAGTCTGGCAGTAAATCAAGCCTGTGGTCAAACACAGAGGTGCACATATTCCTGAGTTTAGTGGCCAAAGTCACACAAAAAGTTTATGTTCCATCTCTAAGACAACCATCCACACTGAGAGGGTACTATACCCAAATTAACTTATTTTGCCAAGAACTGAAAGTCAATATATAAATGCATTGCAACAGAGCTACTTTTCCACCATTATGGACTCTAAAAGCCCCAGCAATCTATGTGTCTCTACTCTTTGCTACCGTAAAATTTATCTTAAACTTAACCTAAACCTAATTTTTGTTCAATGGCAACATCAGTGTGTAGAAGCAAGGGTACCCTCTGCCATTTTGCAGGAAGAAAAAAAGCACTAGAGTTTTGCCTCTTTCCTTCTATAGTCTTTGCTACACCTGCAGTGGAAATACAATGTGCTAGTACCATAAGTGAGCTAAGTCGAGTAAAGTCAAGGTGAGTTAAGTTGATACCATCAGTCCAAATTCGCCACAAAGTATTTTCTCTTGTTGTGGGTGCTATGGAATTCCTGTAAGAGAATCATTTTTTCAACCCCTCTACCTCATTTTCCAGATGTTCTTTTCACAGTAGCACTGACTGGAGCTGTGTTTGTGAAAAAGAATCTCTATCTTTCAGATCAAACTAAAGGCTCTGTGGCCTGTTTCAGCAGTGTGGAAAAGTCTAGCATCAGGGACCATTTGTCACTTTTGAGATTGCTGAGATTTCCCAGAACAGGAAAATTTAACAGTTAACGGACCCATTTAGCACAGTAAGATAAGCAGGAATGGCAGTATCATTGTCGTATAGATAGGCTTACCCGAATGTTTGTACTTTGTTGGACTTGAGCCTTGCTTAGCAAGCATTTGTCCTGGCAACTAATGACACAGTTCAGCCTTTGCAGGTTGGACAAGTAAATGTGGTTGTGTGTTGGCTTTTCAAATGGAATTTGGATTTAATGGAGCAACTACTACAATCAATCAATAAAGCCCGGTATAGAATCTATGCTCCCAAGTTGTAATAAAATGGCTCTGGTGCTTTCACTTTGACCGCGGTGCTGAGCTGAGGGCAGAGTTTTCGATTAGAGAGCGTTAGGTACAGTATAAGGCTCTAAACTCACAGGTTTCAGTAAATCATAAACCAATTGCGTTAAAACATACAGCTGGCTGGGTGCAGAGAAGCCATTGGCTTTGGTTATTATGTTACCATTAGTGGTGGTCCACTGCTGCTCCAGCCCAAGCAACCTCCTCATGTCAGAGCCTGCCACTGTAGTTACATGAAAGCTAAAATCAATACAGAACCAACCTGTAGACCATAAATAAATGAGCAAGATAAATAAATAAGCAGTGCTGTAATTACACATTGGAAAATAGATTTTATACAATGACATCTGAAAAAGGAAAGGAAATCTAAACACTATTATAATTCGTGCAGCAGAATGTCATTCATCACCAGCACAACAACTCAACATTAAACAGAGAAAATCACATCTTCTTGTTGATTGCACATAGCCACTGGAACTTCAACCTAACCCTTTTAGATTAGTAGTGCTCCAACGCTGTCATCTGGGGTTGGGCTGGTGTAAACATTTTCTAAATTGGTTGATATCACCAGACCGAACCAGTGATATCAATGGTAATATACTGAATTTTACCACTAGGTGTCGCACTTCTACTCAGCAGACACTCTTGAGTGGAAGTAATGACCATCAGAGTCCATGAGTCAGAGCATAGCGACTCCAGCCCAGTCTTGGTGGCGCTAATACTCCTCTGAGCTGGTTTGACAACCAACAACAAACACTAGAAAATAAGAAGAGGAAGAAGCAGGTGTGCAGGGTACGAGGGGTGTGAAGCAGTGCTATCTCCAGTTCTAGCTCTGTCAAAGTGTGGAGATGGTCTGGTCTGGCTTCATGAGATTAAAGCACTACCAGCTCACCTCTTATGTCAGCTTCAAATCTGACATGTTGCCATATTGGCCCAACTCTATTATTATCTTTTATAAATGAAATTGGTACATTTCTTTTTAGCTGCCTTTCAGTAGATTGGTTTGTCTTATTGATTATTTTATTTTTACTTTACTTACTTTATTGGTTTTAATTCACTTACAGGGGTGGGAAGTAAGATAAGACAAATAAGCTGTTGCTTCGGTAGAATTCATTCAGAAGAATATTTTTTTTTCTGACGACTTTTTACTTTTACTCCCTACATTTTAACACAAATATGTGGTCTCTGTACTTTGTTGTGATTTGTTTTGTTTGGGATTATTGATTTTATTTATTTATTACTTTTTATTTTGCATCATAGCGTGCCTTCACAACATCGAGACTGATTTCAACCTACAGGGATGGAACAATAATGCATGGGAAAGACTAACCCTTGGTGGATGATGTGAGGTTGTGAGATGAGTACATTTGTACTTCTACTTGAGTAAAGAAGTTGAATCAGTATTTATATGTGTACTTGAGGAAAGAATGTGTGGACTTTTGCCACTTCTACCCACTTATAACTATTTATGACTTGATTTTTAATGGTCTACTGTTGGTCTTAATTCTATTTTAATTTATGTTATTTTATTCTTACTCATTCAGTCATTACTCAGTCATTACTGATCAGTTGTTGATTATTTATCTTAATGGTTGTATGATTTATCTGTTTGACTTAATTGCATTGACCTATGCCTCATGTTTTATGTTTTTCTGGCTGTAACTTCTATAAAACGTCATGCTTTGTGAAGTAGATTATATTTCCACCTGAAATGAAATGTGCTATATACATTTCATGTTTTCCTTGTGCACTTGCTTTTGCTGACAGTACCTCAGAGCAAGGTGTCATGCCCCTGAGTCTGAACTGAATCCCAATGAGCCTGTGAATGAACCAAATTAGAGCTAATTGCCTCAGTTGGATAAAAGGCTCCTCTGATCGGTGAATATGGATTGGATGACCTCAGACTACGAGGGTTGCACTGACATGTGGCAGATAGGAATACGTGTGCACTTCTTCAAGCTTATATTCTGTGTAAAATCATCAGCAAAGTTATTATTTCATCTCTAGTTTTGTTTCCAACCATTTCCTCAGAGACTGTGATTAATTCCTTTCATTTTGTACTAAAACAGTGATGATATTTGGGAACAAATATTACTGCCTGCACAAGGCCTGGCTAATAAGAATCCAGTTACTAATATGAATTTGAATGTTCTCTTATATAAATTGCTTTTCATCATTTTTACTTATTGTGCCTGAGGAGTTCATGCTCTGATGAAATGCTCAAGGATGCCATCAGTTTTATAAAGAAAGACCAACTGTTACAGAGCATCTTAAGCCATTATCGGCTGTAGTTGGTATTCAACCATATGTACTTGACTGATCTGTCCATGAATGTAAATTGAAAAAAGCTGAATCTCTTCAAATGATGGATGGGATGAATATGTTTTCATCTGCTGTAAATTTAAATGAGAACAGAGACCTTATGACTCAACAATAAACCCTGGTCAATAGGGACCAGATATATTAACACACTAAAAACTGTCTGGATTTACTAAAGAGAACCAGCCCAAGTTAGTTCTAGAAAGGCGTGGACACGGTTGTTTTTGTGGCTGGCCAACTGCACCATTACTTAGCACTGAAATAAAGCACGTCTTAACCCATGCGCCTGGCATGGCTTGCACAAGACAGAGGTACTGCAGGTGGTAGGAGAGAGAGAACTGTCTCTGCTTGCGTTCATTTATTTGGAAAGACAGGAAGGTGGTATCAGAACATACTGATTGCAGAACAGTCCACATTTTCACCTGTATTGCTGGTCCTGATGTCATTAATGGAACAACAAGAAGTCAAGCGGGGGTATAATAAACTTACTTTCACATAAGTGTCATGAGTGTTCATGTCATTCTTCTCAACAATACAAGTTATATGAAATACTGTACATGGAATCTGCAATCTAATTACTTTCAAAGTGTTTTTCAGACAGTGCACAATGGTTCCCCCATATTGCTGATATTAAAAAAACAACAGCCTATACTCCCCATATATAATGCAGACTACAAGTGAGGATTGAGCACAAACACAGTGTTGTGGATTGTGGAAGTCAGTGCTCTGGCAGTTATAAATGTGACTTCTTCATACATCTCCTTTGCATCATGTATCATGTCATCATCTTTCATTTTCTCTGTGGAATGTGTCTTTCTCCCTCCTGTATTTACCTCAGTGCCCACAGTGGTGTTCAGATGCCCCTTCGTGAACAGGGTGGACAGTGTATTTTTTAAGTATTTTAGGAATATTCATCTGCTACTTTCACAGTGCCTTTCCTTAGTCTATGTTGCTGTTTAATGACAGAACACATCTACACTTAATCTACACTTGTATTTGTCAGATTCAAGTAACAGACTGTGTTTGTGTTGTTGTAGAATCTCTGCGCTGTCATCAGGTGTGTCTATTTTCAGTCTGGAGCTGTGTTATTTTGTGAAGCTTTTGGTAGATTTCGCTGGTCATTATTGAAATGAACTGGCTGCATCTGTATTCAGAAATTTGTCCACAGTTAGTAGATCATCCACTGTTGCTTTCTCTGAACTGCGACCGCATAATGATGGCCTAATTTGCACTCCTTAGTAAATCTGGCCCTACCTGTAGGCATCTGTTAGTTGGCCTAGATTACACTTTAAATAATATAGTGCATGACTCAGGTTCTCAAATATCCATTGTTAGGTTATGCATTCAGAACAACCTGACCTCAACACAAAAACAACTAAATGGGCTGATAAGTGAAGGAGATTAAAATGACCCATGTTTACATACCTCACAGTTGTTTGGCAACATGTTGCAGTCATATGAATATGTGAAGGAATAAAGTGACAGCAGCTGACTTCAATAGGAACAAGGAGGTGTTTGGGGACAGATATGGTGGAATAACAAACTTTGTGGATTTGACATCACTGTTAGTGTCACATTTCAAAACCAAAGGTAAATGTTGTGTTTTTGTTTCTTATTCTCTTTCTTATGTTAACCCTTTCCTCAAACCTTTTTTCCTAAACCTAAAGACGTTGTTTTTGTATCTAAACCTAACCAAAACTGAGCATTGTCACAGCCTCAATATAATATCTACTGTATGTAGTATTTTTTAACATTATCGATGGTATTTTCTGTCTGCAAACTTTGTGCAGATATGTCTGTTTGAGAGTGATTGGAAATTTACCACTGCAACATCAGTTGGATAGTATTTAGATGTGAGGATAGGTTGATTCAGAAACACTTCTTAATTCATCTGATGAATAGTTGCTCTACTTCTGGACATGTTTGTTTGTGGTTCTGAGAAAGTTCCAGAGGTTTTCCTAAATCAAACCTCCAGCTGGTTGACTCGTGTTTTTAAGTGACCTAAATCTGCAGTTACATAAACCCTCTTGTTGAGTTTTACTAACTGTTAACTGCTCAGTTCATTCATACTCCATCTATAATCTATCCTGACACTAATGACTATGAATGTTGTGGTGATTAGAGCTTTTCCCCCAGATATAACCTGCCCCTACAACAGATGGAGTTACTGCTGCCCTGGGAACCTTGAGTCGTTGTTTAAACAAATTAGCCAAAGGCAAAAACCTTGAATATTTTACTGTTCGCTGAACAGACGTGTTCATAAAATCATCCATATCAATGTTCCTGAGGCTGGGCTGGTCTGCAGTTTCTACCAGATGGCCACAATCAGTCATTGAAGGCCCAAATGAATGCAGCCATGGTTTTATTGGCATAACTGGTGGGGATAATGGGTGCTTTTGTTCAGTAAAAGGTCTGCTAATATTCCCATTATTTATAGAGGAAAGATTTTTTTAAAATAAGGTATCACTCTTCTTTGATCTTACCAGTAAGTAGCTGTGTGTACAAACTGAGGTGCTGATACAGTGACAGCCTCTGGATAAAGGCACACACTTTCTACTGGTTTTCTATCAACATTTATAGTCAGTCTGCAGCCTGTACTGTCTCAGGAAAGTTGTTCATATTTGTATTCATTTCCATTTCTGGTGTAAAAGACCCTCACATCACCCCTTAGATCATATCCACCACAATGACTCATTTCAATATGTTGTGAACACATATATACATGTTATAAATCTGTTCCCAGGATGTGGATTCATGTTTATATCAATTGTTTTGAAGTTCCTTGTGGTGGAGTGGATGTGATTTCAGTCTCAGTACTGTCATTTCTATTATCTGACTGAGGATGAACAGATCTGATATGAAAAAGGAATGACTGAACAATGAGTGTAAAAACCAAATTTAAAGTTCAAACTCGAGGTCAGGAATAAATAAATATGGTGGATTTAGAAATTAAATGGAAATATACCCTCAGGTCTTCTGGATCACCTATATTGTTATGTGTGCATGTGTGTGTGTGTGTGTGTGTGTGTGTGTGTGTGTGTGTGTGTGTGTGTGTGTTTTCCAGAGCAGTAGGTTCCTTCATTTCCGGGAAAATCACAAAAATGCCAAAAAGTCCATCTCTCAATGGTGAAGAATCCTTGAAAAAATTGTAAAATCTGGATCCTGATCCAGTTCCACACCAGCTTCGATGACGACTGAGATATGATACAGATCTACCTTGTGTAAAATTTTCACGTTAAAATGTGCTGTCGTTTTTGAGTTACATTTGGACTCAAGGATGAACTGATTAGATTTTGGTGGCCAGATCAAGGTCATTGTGACCTCACAAAACACATTTTTATCTATAACTGCTAGTAATGGAGAGAACTGCATGAAAAGCTTGTGATGCACAGATAGTGGACACTTCTGACTGAACTTATAAGGTTCTTGTTTCTTGATAGACAGCTTGACTGTATTTATGGTTAATAAGTTACACTAACAAGTCTGTCAACTTCAATTTTTATTACAAATCTCCACTCACCTTTCCCCAGCTCCATCCTTTTGTCCAAATATGGTCACTTCTGGCGACAGCACTTCAAAAAAACAATGGGTGACATCACAGTGGCTTGGTCCATTTCTTACAGTCTATGCAGCTAACTCCATTTCTTAGGTAACAACAGTCAGTAGCCAACATCCATAATAACATCCTGTACACTGACTTCTATGTAGACGATTAGGGTTGTTGTTGTAGTTTTGTGTTCCTCTTCTGCTCCTCTACAGCTGCAACAGTGTGCTACTGCTAGCTTAGATATGGAGTTTGCTAATATCAACAAATGCCCAGTTCCCAGCACAACACAGCTCCAACACAAACTTCACATACTTACATATTGAACTTTTAACTGACTGACAACAAAAGTGTCTTTTAATAAGTGTTAAGTAACCTTGGAGCAAATTGAGTACAGGTGTGCATAAACTCTCTGCTTAAAGCTACACTGAAGTGATTTCCTGTACTGATGGTGTTTATTGCACATAACAGGACTGTGAGGGGTTTCATTTTCTGACATGCAATTGGCCTTGAAAGCCACATCCATTGACACATGGTTGTTTTATGACACTGTTGACAGTATATTGAGATGACTGATAGTATTTGTGGCCACAATTGCTTCTAGGGGCTTTCAAGTCATTAAATTAACGGTTCAGAGGTCACCGCTACCAGTGTTAGTTAGTTAGGTCATGTGAAAAAAAACTTGATGATGAATTGACATAGTGGGAAGATAAACGTTTTATATCAGACTGAAGTCTTATGAAGTTGTGATATTGATCTGCTTTCTGCAAAGTTTCCTGCTTCCTCCTCCTGCAGTGACAGAACATACAAGTACATCAAAAACATCAAGGCCAAATAGTTAATCACCATTGAGTATAGATATTTGCACACTTAAAGACTTTGTGGTGTTTGTAATTATTTTCCATTTGTTCATACTGGCTGAACAAAATTCCCTGTCACAGTTTAGAGTAACGCAATAAAAAAATGACTTCACAGCCAGATAAGTAAATGAAAAGATTAAGAAATCTGAGGAAATGGCTCCACGGTGGCTCACTTACTGATGAAATTCAACCCAGCAGGTGAAAAAACAAACAGCATCAGTTCAGTCAGATACATTCATTATCCTTGCATCATAATCTGTTCATGCACTTCTTTCAATTACTAGCAGTCATGGCCAGAAATGTGTTTTGTGAAGTCACAGTGATGTTGACCTTTGACCACCACAATGTAATCAGTTCATCCTTAAGACTGTTTGTGCCAAAGAAATTATCTCAAGCTATTCCTTGAGACATCACATTTTAAACATAAACCTTCTCACAGAGATGCATCGACGCATCTAAAAACCCATCAAGACTCCATTCATGTATAAGATGCAACATTAAGGTGTACTATAGAACATTTGTGCATGCTTGTGTGCTTTGGTGAAGTTTTTGTTTGAGTGTGTTTTTTGTGCTAGGAGCTGATCATTTCTTCATATTAGCTAGCTCCATATGTTAGATATGGACAGTTTCAGTTGCCTACATCCATGATAACAGCCGCAATACACTGATTTCTATGTGGATTTAGGGTTGGATTTTGTGTAAAGATCCTAACATTCGCTCTCTAGTTCTTCAATGCCTCTCTTCTGTGCCTCTAACACTGCTACAGTGTTGAACCAAGTGCCAAACTCCAGGGCTGGAAAGTGAAGCCAACACGGTCAAAACTGCAGTTCCTTGAATGGCCTTTGACTAGCAGCTAGCTTGGCTCTGAATGTCAGAGCTCCTGCTTATTGAATAAAACATATTTTTCAAACAGCTCTACTGTTGTTGTGTTTAAGAGTTAAACTAACAAGACTGTCAGACTCTAACGACTATCATTTAGTTCACTGGTACTAAATTACAATACCCAGCCTGTTGCAGTAATTAGTGTGTTTATCATTTCATGACTTTATGTTTTTAACTGTATGTGTTATGGTATTTAATATTACACTGTTAGTGGATGTGGTCAGTGCTCTCTCCCTTGCTCTTCACCAGCTCCACCCTTTTAATCCAACTATGGCCAATTGTTTCCAAAAAGCCATGCAGCAGTGCACAAACCAATGGGTGTCGCCACAGAAGTTTCGTCCACTATTACTATACAGTCTAGATTCCGTTAACTCAGAATTACTACTCAGCTAATGTCAACAGATGTCTGGCTCCCAGTACAACACACATTCAACAACACAAACTTCACGTAAATGTGTAAATCTTTATACCAGTAGGTTTGTTTTTCATACAGCACTAGTGTCTTTGTGCCTGTGGGTGAATTTAAAGCGTGTTACTGGGGCTCAAATGTGAATAATTGGACATTACAGAGATTCCTTCAAAGGGAAGCCAGAAACTCACAGGGCTCCACCATCTTCTGCTTTCATTATATCCTGCACATCACACTGTGAGTATTTCTTTCAGGCCATTCATGAGTGGGATTTGATAGAAACTGCTGATAAATAAATCACAGCATTTCTTAATCCACAGTGGTTATTGGGAATCCTTTGAAGTACAGTTACATTCCCTGCTCACCAAACAGTCATCAAGGAGCCCAGCAGCAGTAACACGGCCGTGAAAGACGAGAGCAGGGTCAGGCGCATTGGTTCCAATCTATATCAAGCGAAAGAACTGCTTGAGGAAAATGTTATTACTGACCAAGCTCCTATTGGTGATGGGAAATGTCATGTTTTCCCTTTTGCTGCACTACTGCTGGCAGGTTGAAGATATCCAACTCAAATTTGGTCAGGAAATCTGTAACAAGTAAGCAGCAATAACGGAGGTGAAGACGGTGATTCTGTTCTACTCAGAGGTCTGCAGCTCTATATGCCTCCGCTACACACTGCTGATGCTTTGAGACCATGAGTTCTCAGGCCCTGAATACAAAATGAAATTATTCTTCAATGTTACAAATACTACACAAATGGTGAGTTAATTGTTTTTCTTTGTGTAGACAAACATACAGAACATTTTCCCTCAGAATGAACAAATATGAATGTATATTGTTTTCAGTAAAAAGCTTATATGTAGAATATAACAGCCAACCACACACAGGGGTTAGCCAAGTAGTCACCCAGAACGTCTTTCGATGCTAGAAATTCAATTATATTTTTCTTCTAAATTCTGAAAAGGGCTTTAACATTACTGTACAGTGTTGTTTCATATCTACATCTGTAGTAATTTAAATCTAATTTAAAGGTTCAGTGCATAATATTCAGGGACATCTAGTGGTGACATTGCAGATTGCAACCAATTGCATCCCCTCCTCTCCCTCCACTATGACAGATAAAACACAGAAGACCCTCCTTAGAGCCAGAGTTGGGTTTGTCCATTCATTTCTAAAAGTTAAGGGGTTATTAACTCTGGTCCACACTCAAACGTGGTAGGTGATGGTAATAAACCTTAACACTGGATGCCTCCTTTTCTGAGACGGGTGGCCCTAACATCACAAGTCCTTTGAGATTTTACACCACTGTGGTTTTTGTTTGTGTCACTGTGTTAAACCAGGAAGCAGGATGAGACCCAAACAGGGAGAGTGAGTTTTATCTGTGACTTGGATACTGTTGTATGTGTTGTATGTGTGTTGCTAGAAAATGTATATAAATTTATGTTAAATATCAAGTGTGATCCAACACAGACATAAAGCAAAACTTGAAAAATCACCATCAAATAAAACCACAGCACCAACTAAGTACTGTACATCAACAGAAAAAACTGTCAACTTACATCAGATCTCTTGTTTTGCTTTGTAAAACATCTTGCAAAACAAAAGTTCTTGTTATTCAGTGTCTGTATTGAGTGGGTGTAAATCATCTGCACCATGAGGTACAGTGACTGATGTTTTGGTAAAAGTTCAGATGTATGCAGATACAGTGTTCGTCATGGACCCTTTGGATGGTCTGGACCTACTCAGTAAGTGGAGGAGTCAGGTGACTCAAAGCTGAGAGATCACCCAAAATATACAGAGTGGGGGAGAAGTGGACCAGTTCAATTTTTCATTTTTTACCATGAATAGAAATTCTTCACCATTCTACCTCTGTAAAAGACATTTAAATCATTTAAGTCATTTTTATAACAGTGTTAGTGCTATTGAGAGGAAACCAACGATTTGTACCAGTAAATGTCACAACAAAATGCTTCCAAAATTGATTGCGTGGAGGTCAAATTCCTGTCTGAGTGCCTCAAAGGGTTTTATTGTGTTGTCCTTGTTTGTCACATATTTTATGTCAAAGTAAACACGTGTTAATGATCAGATATTTTTATGAGAACATTTGTCCTTGGGTCCCAAGTTTTAAGAGAGTTTCTCTAAGATGGGCCACTGGTGGAAAATTACAGAATCAGGCTATTTTTTTCAAGATATGATGCGGTCAAATGAAAAAAAATTCATCAGGCTTTGTTTGCAGGACACACCCAACGTTTTAGGCACATGTGGCAGCAGCAATTTCAAACCCATTTATTTCAGATCTTCAGCTCGGCTCCATGTTTCTGTTGGAATCATGTCATAGAGAGCATGGGTGCTCTTCAACTCAATTATTTTTGTGGAACCTTGATGCAGATATGCAGTAGCATATCTAGGAGGTGCCGGATGCTTTTTCTTTTTTTTTAAAGTTAACATTTAAGGCATATTTGGAATACTGAGAACATTTATTTACAACATGTTGTATCCAGCGCACTTGGCTCATAAAGCTTTAGCAGAGTTTAAAGAACCTGGAAAAGGTCACTCAATAAAAACTAACATGAAGCACAAGTGACCAGAGGGGCAAACACAAAACTGATTTACTGTACCTTTGGACTTTGATGGTTTACACTGTGCAAGAGAGCTACACAGTGGTCATTAAAAATAATTTACTACACAATTTGACTTAATGCAGCCCACGTTTTATGAGCTATTACTTTACAAAGAGTAGTATTCTTGACCCTAGAACAAGGTAAGAGGACGAGCTGACAATTTATGACCCTCTCACACTGGAGTGGAAGAAGTTGTGAAACAAATCATTTATAAATATGCGTCCTATGGCTCATAACATAACGCCCCTCCTCATGCTTGGTCCAGAAGAATAAGCAGCATTTTTAATGGAATAGTAAATTGGTGCTGTCAAAGCATTGTCAAGACTGCAAATTCAGCGTTAATGGAGAGCATCCTCCATATTTATAAAGTGGTATTTTTCATCATTATGCTCATGCACTAAATAGCTCTTTGTGTTACAGAAATCATTCAAAATATTAAAAAGGTCACCAGTTTAATGTGGAAAATGCGTTTCATGGGATCATAGAAAGTCACATTGTGATATCATTTGTTATTCAGCTCTTACAAACATCTGTTTCCTTAAATGTACACGGTGAGTATGTTTTTCTCTTCTGTGGTCTGGGTTTGCAGTTTTGCAGTGAATTTGTCTTTACCATTTCTCATGGTGCAACTCAGGCCATCGTTGTGGATTGACTTTATGTCCATTGATCTTAGGAGAGGGAGCCACATTGCAATCAAATTAACATAATCAATTATTGCATGTTCATTCATTATCTCAGGATGTCTTTCATCCTTCAGTATGACTTTAATAAATGTGATGCCATCAAATAACCACCTGCAATTTTTCTCTGTTATTCTGCTTGTAGCTTTGATAATTGTGTTTGAGTGCATCACAGGGGTGTCTGCTGCTGAAGGAAATTACTCTGGCTTCTGTCAGAATGAATAAGAAAAAATATTCCAGTGCCCTATTGTGTTACACTATGAGAATAATGACAACCTTCAAAAAAAACAAATCTTAGATGTGCTTTTGTCAGGTTTTCACAGAGCCATGCTCTCTCCAACAATACATTCAGCTGCTCTGCAGATCTGTCTGTTGTTGTAAAGGACCTTATAACTCAGACATGCTCCATAGGTCCAAGTCTTATGCCTTACAGTGTGTTGCTGACTCAGTTCTTAAAAGATTAAGAGTTTCACACCTTTATATTTTCCTCAGTTTGATCATTTCCATTATTAAAAGATGCACATTAATGCAGTACAAGTATTTTGTTTATTTATTTATTTATTTATAAGTACTATATTTGCAGAATGGAACGAGTCCACAAAGAGGTTTTACTCTGCAGCTTTTGTGTTTTCATTATTAGAAATTGTGAAAAAGTGTGAAAGCAGTAAAGTGCTTGTTTATTTACCTGATGTATATGTATATATACATATACATGTATATACATATACATATATACGTATACATA
>JAPQRN010022277.1:12623-23131 GCA_037367275.1 Coranthus polyacanthus | reverse complement strand
CACAGACACACACCAAACACATACCAAATCCCAACACATAGCAAATCCAATTTGACACGCGGCGCTGCACACCAAACACATGCTGTCTCAGTGTAATTCTCCTTATCGCCCTTTACCCTCTGTCTCATATATATTGTGCAAAGTGAGGCGCACACACTTCCATGCATGCGTGGTCAAAAAAAACTTACATTACAGTTTTTTCACTCCCACACACATTCTAAGTGTTTTGCTGCAACTATTTTAGAAACAGAACACACATAAAACACATAACACAATGCCATCAAAACACATTTAACGCAATAGGCTTTTTGGTTTGTTTTTTTAGAAATGATCTTTCCTCAAATCAGGGCCTTTATTATGTCAACTGTATGAGGTAATAGACCTTTCTATTTCAGGCAGGCTTTTACTTCTAATACTTTCCGTTTGTTAAGTATATAACTGGTCATATTTTAGTATGAATCCTTGTTTTGTTCTGCTCCTGTTTGTCCTGTTAAACTTACTGCATCATGCTGCTACTACAAACTCAACACTTGTGTATCACTTCATCTCTCTTCTGGCATTCCAGTCGACAGAAACCCCTCATTTCTTAACAAGCCTTTTATTGTGAAACATCTGCATTGCCCTTTAAGGTCAGTACAGACCACGAGACTCACTTGAAATAGTGAATCTTGTGGCACGTGTTATAAACTATAGCTGGCTGTGACATTAACACTCATACACCCACAGTGACTGAAATCACACAATAACACGTGAGATGATTAATCCAGAACAATAAATATGTTTTCGCCCTTGAATTATTAAGTGTATTTATGTGATCTTTGGCTGTAATGTTTTTAAATAGAAATAGCATAAATATACTGTTACATTTATTAAAGCGGTAGAAATGTACATTATGCTTAACTCGGATGGAATATATTGGAATTGTGTCGTTTAAAAATCAATATCAATGTAACTTGTTTTCTTTTATTCAAGCTCTAACAACACTGCATTTTTTAGCATTTCCACCAGTTGCCATTTTCTGCAAATAAATGCTCTAAATGTGAGCAATAAAGCAAGCAAAACTCTATTTATGTAGCACCTTTCATTCCACGTGGAAGCACAATGTGCGACACATTGTGTGAAGTACAAGTTGCAGCCAAAACAAAACCAGCAACCGACAATTAAAGTCAATCAAGAATAAACCCTCGTGAAATAATAATTAAAACGAAGAGAAGACCAATCAAAAATACAAAACCTTGAGTTAAAATTAATAAAAATTTAATAAAAGAGTAATTCATAACATTAGACCATTCAAAAAAGATCAAACATGAACTAAAACACATAAAAACAAATAAAATAAGATAAAAGACCAATGAAAGATAATAACATGTGAATAAAATCAATATAAACAAAAAAGAATAATAGCACACCTGACTTAAAACTATTAAAATAAATAAAATAAAATAGCTGAACTATACTACTGAAATGCGCAGGTAAAAAGGAATGTTTTGAAATTTACTTTAAGAGATGAATGGCAATATTTTTATCTGGAATTTGGCAAAAATATCGTCAGTAGTTTCTAGAATAAACAAAAATGTTCATTTTACTCAAAGCCATACTTAAAATAAAACCAGCTGTCTCTTATTGAACAATAAGATAAAACCACAGGGCTTCGGATAGGATGGAAAGGCAGTGGTTGAATAAAACTGACCGTTATCTTTGTTTTTTCATGTTTGCCAGTTTTCCAACCATCACATTCATAACAAATTTGCACTGCAGTACGTTTTCTAGGAAAGACAATAAGGAAATGTTTGTATTTCATGAATCTTAAAGCATTCATTGCCAGTGTATTTCTTTATATTCCAGAACAACAGAGTGTGAGAAATATTGCTAGATTTCTTGAAGCAGCTGAAATGTTGCTTAAAGTCGTGCAGATAACATGACAGGAGTTTATCCAGCCTGTATGTGGGAGCCAGTCTTTATCTTTGAATTGACTTCCAGTTTTTATCTGAGGAAATGTGGTATTTAATTACAGTCTTCTACTGCTGAGCTTACTGCACAGAACCAGGACTGTAGACTAGGTTCCCCATTCGAATTTACTGAATGGTTAGGATGGAATCTTTTAAAGCGATGTGTATCCATGTGTAGGACTGGGCGATCTGGCCAAATGATCATATGATGATCTTTTGAGGTAGAATCACGATCCATAATCTGAATCACTATTTTCTCACTTCCTACAAAATGTAGGTGAGTAATAACCAAACTATAACAAATTTTCCTCTGGTTTTGGAGACTTAGTCTGTGTGTGATGGCTTTTAGTTGTTGTTATCTCACTACAAACTCTGCATTTTTGCATCATTTTGGACCAACATTGCCATATTTTGACAATAGCTGATGAAATAAACACAAGTCCATATTTTCCTTAACTGTACATACATCTGTGACACTGCAGTGTTTCCCATTAACGACCCAGATTGTGGCCCAATTTGTCTGGCCAGAGATTTATAATGAACCAAAAATGTTTTTACAGTCTAACATAACTCTAAGGCATCTGTGTACGGCATCAGACTCACTGCACATCAGCGTTCAGAACCAGACCAGAGACCCACAGACTTTAATTCTTTACTGTCGGAAGTCGTCATTTCTTCAGTCATTATTTCTTCAGCAGCAGCAAAACAACATGTCACACAAACTCCACAGGTTAACACGGACTAAAACCAAACACTTTAGTACAGACAGACGCTAAAGAATCACTAGACACAGACTTAAATAAACTCGTTTGCCTAGTAATGTTAATGCTAACGGCTCACGGTGCAACGGTCTCTGTAGAATGCTGTATTTCCTCAAATAAAAACCCAGAGTCAATTAAAAGCTGGGTCTCTAATAACAACCGGACACGAACAATTAAAAGCTGGTTCTCAAATACAGGCCGGTAAAAAACGATATGGATAAACTTCTGGTGCCTGTCATGTAAAGTGCTGCCAGTTAAGGACAATGTTCACTTCTACAAGTTTAACTGAATACATTTTACAATACAACGCTGCTATTTTGCTAACTTTGTCGTTCTAGTTCATCATCTGAAGTGTTATTGTCCGGGTTCAGTCGCTGCAGGTGTGTGTCTTACTTTTTAAGCAAAACTGTCATTTGTAGAAACTTACGAGCGAAACAGGAAGACAAGGTTTACACAATACAAGCTTTGTTAAGCAGTAAATAGATTCTATCCACTGGAACGCTACAGGGCTTTTCATTTCGTAACGGGAAAGGAAGCTTTGCGTTTGTAGGAAACCGCCTGCCAGTACTTTTATCATGGCAAACGCAAGCGAACCAAAACGAGGTTTCGTACTAATTACGACCATTTCTACTTATTAAACAGAGGAGATTATAAATAAGACTTGAATACAAGCCTCTTTCAAATAAAGGCCTGGTGTTTCCTGCAGCTCAGAGAAATAAAGGCCTGGACACTATTTGAGGAAGTACGGTACAGAATTAGGATTGTAACATTTGTTGAAATAAAATACACTAGCTTTTATGACTAACCTACCAAAGAAGGTAGAGAAAAATAAAAGTTAGTTGATGTACTTAGTAAATGTAGCTAATCTCATGGAGCCTGATGTTAGAGGCTCACAGTTTGATTTTGAGTAGAATATCAAGGTTTGTTTAACTCTAGAAATATGTACAAAACAAGACTGTTTGAGTTGTAATATCTAACGGCCAAAACCTATTACACACCTCACCAGGGATACTGACTGCTGTCATAAAATGAAATCACCCTGAAAGACAACTAAATAAGTTATGGATAATGCAAACTTAACTCAAACTGGAGCCACCATTATGCTCTGAAATGAACTTAAAATGGCTGTCTAATTACTAGAACTAAAAAGGGATTTTCCAATACTCTGACCTACAGTGTGCTACATTAAAATTGTCTCTATTATCTACAAACCAGCGGCCCTTCTCATTCCACCGTCTAATACTCGCCACAGTGGTCACCACCCACCCGTTCTCTGTTATTAACCTCCTCTGCTTCCCGTGTGCGTCCTAACCTTTACCGACAGGAATCTGACTGAGCTGAGTGCATCCGTGTGACACTGGACCTTAACGGCGCTGCCAGTCAACACTGCACTTCACTTATTGGGTAATTGGGTAGTGAACACACACACAAACCTTCAGCTTTCACCACAGGTTGCAACTCAGATCACCAAGCTATCATTAGACTGCACTGTCAAGATAAATAAATAGGTATCGGGCATGGACAAAAACACCAACTATAACAAAATAGGACCTGTAGGTGTTAAAACTATCTTCTTCAATAAATTCATGCACCGTTACTGTTACAAATGTGGAAGGAATTGATTTCGTTTATCTTTGTTGCCTGGCAGACCTTGCTGTGGTGTTACTACAGTTCACTGAGATCGCCTGTCAGTCAAACACTTGGTCCGGCGTTGTGAGGTTGTGTTCATTATGTTGTTTAAGACGCTGTAATCTTTTCCCTCTCGGTACAGACATGTGAGTGTCAGTTCTAATATTATCTACACATCACTCCAGTCTGTCTTTATTCCAGACAGACTGCCGTTCTATTCTTTGAACCATAAAACACGTCTATTTCGAGGGTCTCTGTGTTTAGTCCAGCATAAGTTAAGGCATGTGAAATAAATGTGTACCAATACGCTGCAAACAAGTCAAATGGACATTTATGGGGGGAGGAAAAAATTTTATAAAATAGAAAATAAAAATGGACACGAGCCACACTCTGCTGTCTTTAGTCTTTGATAGAGGTCGACTGATAGTGGATTTCTAAGGGCAGGTATAATAAGTATTAACATATTGACGTAATGACAAATCCAACACTGTTGGAAATAAACTACTTTTGACTTTATTAGAAACTACATAACTGTAGTTATAATATATTAAACCTAAATGAATAAATCAATCAATAAATACATTTGTAAAAATTAACACGTGTCACATGACTAAACGTGCAGTTTGTTGTTGTAATTTGTAATAATTTGTAATATTTACAAAATACACATAACCGCTTCAAGTGTTATAGACTTATTTGTGAAATGAAAAATGAGTTTAACATAATGAGAGCTCAACAGGCTGTATCCACCTCGGTTTTGTAATTATTGCATTAGAAAAGGTTGTTGAACAATGTCAAAAGTTGAAGAAAAAATTAAATGAAATAAATAAAAATAAACATTCAAAAACCTTAAAAACAAAAGTTCACTGGAGACCAACTCTAATCATTTGATCTGGGAAAAGTTTGTGTTGTTCTCCTTTTCCTACCGTTTATCACAGCCTATACTGTCACCTCTGAAGACACTACGCAGCCAAGTTTATTCACTCTAATGGAAACGTGCTTTATTTGCATTTACATTTTTTTTCTATTTTGTGACAGTTCAAAAATTCACTTGACAGTTTCATGGAAATATGGCAGGGGCGCACTCTGACTGCCCTGTAGAGTGAAACTGAGAGATGAAGGAGTAGATGGAAGCATTTTAACGCCGGTGTGATGGAGAGAAAACAAGTGAAATTAATAAAGAAGCAGATACAGATGAAGAAAAGGAAAGGAAAGGGAAAAGGCAGACAGAGGAGGACCGAAGGCACAAAAGGAGGGAAACAGTACGAGGGAGAGAGAAAAAGATGTCTTGTCAAATCCGGGTGTACTAACATGGCAGACGCAGCAGGAAGCTGACACGAGCACCAGCCTGCTCAGAGTCTGGCAGGGGGCAAACAGTGGGACTTCCACTGCAGCAGAGAACTGCAGTGAACGGGGTGACTGGTTAAGAGCCTGTTGAATTATTCAGCTCCCTGTTCAGCTGTTCAGCAGCACTGTTTTAGCCTGTCTGGGTCCTCTATAGGTCGGGACAGGTGCCGAGATGTGTGTGTGTCGAAGTGTGTTTGTGTTACGCTTTCATTTATTGAGGAAAATTCAAATCAGCTTGACCTTTTTTTTATTAACGTCCTGACACATATCCCCGGTACAGCTACATCCTGCTACAGATGAACACTGCGTGTTCGGTATATTACGATTATTTGAAGCCTTGCTCCTGGGGAACATGATGGGTCAAGTCCTTCGAGATCAGCCTGTACACGAAGGTAAAGGCTGTCTCTTTTTAGGTATTAGTATTTTTGGGAACAAAACAAGTTGTATGGGCAGTGTAGCAAAGAATTTTATTTGATATTCACAGAGAGCAGCACTCTCAACAAAGGTCTATTAAGCAGAAGTATTTCTTGGATGGTTTGAAATTCAGTGGGAGTGTGTGAGAGTTTGAGTAAAAATAGGCTTTTAAAAATTGAGATGCTGAGGCCTTAAAGATCTGCATTTGTCCAAAAACACATAAGCACAAGTGTGGATTAAGTAAAATTGAAAACCATCCATCTGTCGTCTTGATTCTGAAACTCTGAGAACCTGTCAGTTCCAACAACCAATCTGATCACTCTTTTTCCCAATACTGATTGACTAAATTTGACATTTTTAGAAAAACAATGTCTCAAAAAATATTATTTCCAGTCCAACGAGAGGCCAAAAACAGTTACTGCAGGTTGAAACAGATTGCATAAGGACAGAGTGGAGAAGCAGCATCAAAATTAAACAACAAAAACAAAAATGGACTGTATACTGATAGAGTCAATGAATCAATATTACAGAGAACGTGACACTATGTTGAATGCCCAATGGTTCAAGAGGGTGGGCGACATCTGTGCTAATGAAAGAGGTTCACAACGGTTAATAAAAATCTTTTTTTTTGTTTCTCTTGGGGGCATGAATTTCTACAGCGAGTTTCCAACTGAGGGCTCAAGAGATGAAGACATTTGGAAATGGAAATGTTTGGTGAGGCCAGGGCCAGAGCAAAGGTCACCAATCAATAGGTTTCCCTTGGGAAGTGTGAGACAAATTCAGTCTGTATTTTGAAACTGTCGGTCGCAGATGAACAAACAGATGGATGAAGGTGGTCACTAAACGCTGTGTTCACTCCAGGCCGGTTAGGTGGTTTGTTTGTTTGTATGTTTATTTCAAGTCATTTAGATTAAAAAGAATGTGCTGCAAGTTGTCTTAATACAAAGAGGTTCTCTTTGTATTAAGACAAAGACAGGTTTTTCCCTTTATTTGTGACAAACGAACTGGATAACATTTCTGTTTTGATCACAGATCAGTATAAACTTGAAACAGGCTAGAACAAAAACACTGTCTGATCAATGTCTGTTCTGGTTTGCACCAAGGGAATAAAGCCATTGTTATCATTCCATCATTTCTGGCTGCACACATTGTAAACTTGGAGTCTGATGAATCCTCTGTTGTACTGCGAGTCACATTGTTGAATGACTTGCTTGTTTATTTTACTCTCCTGCCAATCAAAGACTAAACTCAGGTTCTGACTTCATAAATACCTCACTACTACCTCTCTGAATGTGTATAAGATGTCATTTCTCTGTGAGTCAGAGCATTGCTGAGTTAGGTTTACTGGGGGACTATTTTTTTGGTAGAAGGATGGAGTGAAAGATGCTGAGTAGTGAGCACTTCAGATCAGGCCTTACATTTATTAACATAATTGCCTTAATGCAGTTATTTGATCTAACCACAATTACTTCACATAATGGGAATAATCATCTCCTCTCACCTGTATAAAAACAGCTGAAATCAACAGAAAATGAATTAGTCATTAATTGCGTTTAATCTTCCACTAAAAAGGGGCAAAGACTTTGGCTCCAAAATGAGTCGTATCATTAAGTGTAATACCACTGACGGCCACTGGGTGCAAGCTCCAAAAAGCATTGGCTCCCATAGATTTACACTGAACATCTCTTTAAAAAAAGTCATTCTGGTCTCATTCATTGTACTTGTGTTCTGGTGGTCTTCTTAATGAAATGGAGCATTTTACCGAGTCAGTAAGCTAGCATTTATCATTAGCTCATCCATGACCCCAACATGCAAACCACGGGCTTCAAAACGGCAGTTCAGAAACCAATGGGTGACGTCCACTCCATCCACTAACTATATACAGCCTCTGGACAGGCCTAATTTAGTTAGTTAATACATTTGTTAAGGACATTTGTTTTTTTTCACTACAAACCAAATTCCTTTCTAGCTATTGCATTAGAGAGGTGGCAAAAATCGCAGACAATGTATTTGTGTGAGCATGTCAGCACATATATTTGAAGTACATGTGCATGTCCTGAATGTGAAAATCCATGTGAGTATCAGGTCTACATGCATGCATCTGTATTTACATTTGCATGTGTGCACAACTGCTGTGTGTGAAGTATTAGCTCCACTCTCAGCGTGTCCTCCATTAGTCTAGATGTGAGGGTGTGACAGTACCAGACCGCTAGGATCTATGGCTGGTAAAAATAGCCTATGAGGCTCTGTGAGGCAGCTGTAGCGCACTGTAGGCTGGTGCTAAGACAATCTGTCTGTAGTCACACTATCTGTCTGCTGTGCTGAGGGACACAGGAAGCTGTGCCTATAAATCTCCCTTTTACTTCCTGGGTTAAAGGCTCTACAGACACAACAGATTCTGTCAGCTGGAGTGTAAATATACACAACCTAGTTAGTGCGAGTGATATGTCACTGTTAGTGACTGAGAGAACTGGGAGGTGAGCAACGTGTTATGGGTCCAATTTGTGTTGTTAAGTTAGTTTTAAACTCAACCACAGTCCATATTTTCTAAAAATATCATCACGATGATTCATTTCAACAAGAAAAACTGAAAACCCACATATATGGCATCTCTCACTCAAGACAATAGAAGACGTTGTCATTGCAAATCCACCACTCCCATCATTATCTTTTGCAATAATGGCCCTAAACATAACACTGCGTGGCTGGAGTTAGTCACTCGGAACATTTTACTAAGAGGTGACTCAATAAAATAGCAGGTGTTTAGTGACATATATTCATGTTGTGTCATTTCATTCTAGTGAAACAGCTCCCGGTAACAAACGTTAATGTTAACTTAGTGAAAGTATAAAGCAAACATTTTTCTCCTCTCATCCACAAATAAACAGTGTTTTAAATCACTGCGATTTAAGAGATTTTTTAAAACGCCTTCAAACTGAAGACTTTTAAAAACTGTGGTTTGTGTGCATCTGTGTGGACAGGGAAAACAAAGACATTAGAAAACAATGGCGTCACATCCCAATTCACACATGGCTATTGTTGCTTTGTGTAATGAACATGGACCTGTACATGTCTATGCCTCAAACAGCAACAACCATGTCAGATCTACAGGACACAGTATATAGGTCATATATGTGTAGAAAACAGTGTATGACCTGCAGAAGATTGCGTTTTGGGAGACGGTCACATGTACCAGTGTTGTGGTGAAATCTATAGAATATAAAGAACACACTTTATCTTAAGTTTATAACTTAACTTGTCGTTGCTGCTCAACTTCATGACAGACTAAAGCCTCTGCGTCTGCTGTGTCCAGTATTATCTGAAGATCCACAGTGTCCTAGGTTTAAAGTCAAACACAAACTACGTAAGCAGATGTTTATAACATTTAATTTGTCAGCCGTCAGCAGGTCTAATGCCCAGCTTTATTAGTGATAATGAGGTTTATTTACCTTCAACTGTTGGTGGCGATGTCTTTTATCTCCTTTCATTACCTGTTATGTTGACACATGTAGGTTATTATGTTGCAGGACTTGGAATTACGAGTGGGGCAGCTTTGTCCCCACTCAGCTGCTCATAATTAAGGTTCAAACAATGTGACATGAATGCAGATTTGTTTGACTGTTGCTTCCTTACTTGACCACAGATTATCAATCCATTTGATTATTATTTGCTGTTAATTACTAACGAAGCTCTGGCATTTGGGACGTTTACATGATCATAGGCAATACAGAAGCACTAAAGTGTGTATCTTTGGTATGTCTGACATCCCTGTTTAGGCCTATATTTGGAAACTAGACTACAATTAAATATGATTTACATATGGATTATATAAGATATTATCCCTTTTGTAATTATCCTTATGACTCTCATACTTTACATAATCTGTGCCCTAGATTAAAACCAATTCTGTCCTTGCTACTAGTTTAAATATCTTCACAGTGGATGGCAATCGTTGTTTTTGGCAGTCACTTTTTACATACATTTTCTGTCCGTCTTTACATTTTTCCTAAGCAAAAATGTAAAGACAGACACAAAGTATAACCTATAAAGATGTTTTTGCAACAGTGTAAACAAACCACAGACTCTAGATCTGATGGGAGGAGGAACAGAAACACGGTCACCTCTGGATTGAAAACAGGAAAAAGTAACAAACAGAATTATGTACAGAAGCTTCTATGTAATTAGTCAGATGAAAATCAATACAGTATGGTAAGTTATTTAGTTATTGGTTAGTATTTACAGTATTTCAATGCATGATTCTACAATCTTAAAGACTAAAAAATGATAAACACGTGAAAAATATCTTGTTGAAAAATCGAAAATATGTTTTTGATTTTAGAAAAGCACAACCAAAAGAATAAAACTTCCTTTGACAATCTTTTGATGTAGAATCTTGATCTCAATCGTC
>JAPQRN010022276.1:0-15205 GCA_037367275.1 Coranthus polyacanthus | reverse complement strand
CTGTAGGATGCTGTTATTGGTTGGAGATACAAACTCACTGCACGAAGGTCGATGTCCAGAACTTTTACTGTCCTGAACACAGTAAAACAAGACAAAAATAGACAGGGTCTCAGCAGGTAAATACACCACCACACACTGACAGAGGGTCACAAGTGATGACTGACAAGGATTATTATTGTTTGAGTCTATATAGTGTTTTTAAGGTTACATACCTTTAAATAACACTATTTTTAGAGTCAGGGACTCATACTGAAGGTACACTTTTTAAATGATTTATCAACACAGTAATTAGTTGCATCAAAGAAAATCCAGATGTATAATTTCTCATTTGTTTTTCCATTACAAGAACTGCACCATCTTCACTTAACTGGTGCTGGAGAACTGAACACTTGAGTCATTTAGTAATGTCTCTGCAGGCCATGGAATCTTACGTGAAACTATAATGCTGGACTAATCTGTCAGCAAATGAATTAATTTGCTAAATAAATTACCACATTACAAGTATTGCATTCTGAGACGAGTGGATGGATTTCCCCTTTGTGATTTCCTTTCTCCCCACTGAAATAGAGCAGAGATGAGATCTGTGGAACTAACAGATCTTACTGTGGGTGGTCCTTAAGTACATGTGATGTGAATGATATTTCAATTACAGAATAAGCTTATCTTCCCTTTCGCAACTGCATTTCATAATAGTCTATTATCCGTGGCTTTTCATGCTTGATTATTAAATAGGATTTCAAAGCTCTGCAGGAGTTTGCCAGCAGCAACAAATGAGGCAGAGAATTGAGAATTGATTTCTTATTGAGCAGAGAAAACACCCTCCCTCCTTGAGCCTATTGAGCTAGTCTGCACACTTGGATATACATGACAACTTTATCCAAAGCTGTCATATTTCATTCTGGCTGTTTTTTTCCATAAGACAACAAAGAAACGGCAATGCAGACATGCCTTCTGTGGGTTTTGTGGTGCAGCTGTGAATGCTAGTCTCTGCGGGGAAAAGAGTTAACCGCAGCGGTGAAAGCAGAGAGCTTCACTGCTGAATTACGAGTCCCTTAGCCCCCGAGCTTTTATTGTAGCCTTTATGACACACAATAAAAGCTGCCACCCACACAAGCATATGTACATTTGTTCACACACACCCATGCACGTAGTCAGACACAGATATAGATATAACCTATGTGCATACAGCAGTGGTACTACATATTGATTCATTCACACACCAACTGGGTAGAGTTAGGGTCTAACCCTAAAATGGGAAACCAGTGACCTGTTGGATGTTATATATGTTAAGAGATTAAAAGAAAAAGAGTCCGAAAAGAACAAAAGTAGCATCTGTCCAAAGAGTTGTCTTCTGTACATGGTAAATACACCTGATAGATAGGACAGCATGTAACAGTGGTTTTCATTTTTTTAATAATATGCAGATGAATTTGCCAATAAGATTAGGTTTTAATGCTACTCAGCCCAAAGTTATGTATTCAGTATTTATTGTATTTATTTATCCAAAACCGAAGATAGTCATTCTGTCATTCACTCTCAGGTATGACAACGTAAAGCTGTCAGCTGTCACCTGTGCAGATAACAAAAACGTGGCATTTTGCTTGAAAATTAGTAAATGAATTAAGTAGTAATAAGAGTCATTGAGGGCGGCACGGTGGTGCAGTGCTTAGCACTGTTGCCTCACAGCAAGGGTTCGATTCCAACACCGGCCGGCTGGGGCCTCTCTATGTGGAGTTTACATGTTCTCCTCGTGTCTGCGTGGGTTCTCTCCAGGTACTCCGGCTTCCTCCCACAGTCCAAAAACATGCACCTTAACAGGTTAAATAGGTTAATTGGTTACTCTAAAATTGCCCATAGGTGAGAATGTGAGAGTGAATGGTTGTTTGTCCTATATGTCAGCCCTGCGATGAACTGCCGACATGTCCAGAAGCATATACAGAACTGCAATCAGGCTGTGTGATTCACAGCCTGCAGAATGTCTGTTATCAATATTAAAGTAAAATATTTAGTTTAAGAAATATAACACCATTTCTTTGCCTGAGGCAGACTGGCATCAGTTTTAGGTAACAGTTTTGTCTATAACTTGTACTGTACTGTTAGAGCTATAAACGATCAATCACAGAAAACTTTTTATTATTTTATTCTGTCTAAGCCATGTTGGGTTTTCTTTTTTTCATCCAGTCCTGCTTTTCATTGTACACAGTCAAAACTATGCATTATCAGACACGTGCTTCTGGAAAAGCAGCCAGAAAATCTCCTCTTACCGTTAATTGCTTTGACTCAGGCTCGCTATAGATAAAACTAAAACGTCTAATCAGTTAAACCTCGAAGAATCTTTCCACTTCTTAAAGAGAGTCTGGAAACCTTGCAGCTGTGCATGTACGACCTGAAGTGTTTGCATTATGTATTATGTATCAGAGTTTAATGATAATCATCAAAGGAAGTATTGTGAGACAGAGAAAGTTCTCATTTTGTTACAAATCTAATTGAGCCCGTTGTCACTCCCAAGTCATCACACACTGCTGCTTGGGCCCTTGGCATCCATTTTCAAAGCCCATGGTACCTCTATAGCATCAATTTTCAACATGCAGGGTACCCAGTAGAAGTCAATGGAAGTCCTTGGACATCAGAAATTGATGGCATGGGCCAGGTGATGTAGTGGACTTGCACACAGGAGACCTGGGTTCGTGTCTCATTAAATGCTGTGTTTATCTGTGCATTTCCTCTCTTTGTCTTCCTTATTTTAGCCCTTCCTCTAACCCTTTTTTCCCTTTTTCTAACCCTAACCAAGGTGTCTTTATGCCTGAACCCAAAAAGATGTCTTGTACACGTCTTTTGTGTCAAAAAAAAGACACCTAACATGTGCATCGAAAGGGGTACCTTCAGCCTCAAAAGCGTCATTATGTGAGGAGTTGGGAATGAGAATGTGTAGATCTAATCTCCCTTATTGGATGTGTTCACAGTGCATAAGGTGTGTCTGTCCATCTGTCCGTCCATTCCCATTACATTTAAAATGAGACATCTCAGAAATGGTTTGATAAAATGGTGGAAAATTTGACACAAATGTTCAGCACAAGCATGAAGTGAAACGATGTTGGCGACCAAAAGTCAAAGGTCGCTGTGACCTTTGACGTCTGTCCATTCTTATGAGCATGATATCTCAGGAAAACCTTGAGAGAATTTCTTCCACTTTGGGATTAGTGTTCACTTGGAGCCAAGGACGAGCTGAGAATAATTTGGTGGCCAACGGTGAAGGTCGCTGTCACCTATTGTCTGTCCATTCTTATGAATGTGACATCTCAGGAACGCATTGAGAGATTTTCTCCTAATTTGGCATAAACGTTCACTTGGACTCAAGGATGAACTGATTAGATTTTAGTGGCCAAAGGTCAAGGTCATTGTCACCTCACAGAACACATTTTTGTCCATAACTAATAATTCACATTACCAAGTATGATGCAAGGACAGTGGACACATCTGACTAAACTTGTTTTTTCCAGCATTTAAAGGTCAGTGTTATTTCATACTATGGTTTATCCAAGAAAACCCATTCAAAACTAAAGTTCATTCTATAAAAATTGCACAGGCCTCATGCTATTTCTCTTGTTTTTTATGCTGACTTAGAGGCAAGTTTTTATTCAAGAGAAACAATCTCCTCTCAGAGGTATAAAATGGATTGGTAATGAAACCCGCTAACAACAAACAGCTGCGATCAGAAGAGGCACACTGAAAAATGCTTCATTATGCATCGCTTTATGTTGATATCTTGATTTCTTGACTGGTTTCTCCTTTTCTGGCCCACCCAACAATGCCACAAAACATTCCCACGTCAAACGAGAATGTTTCAGAGCATTGTGCTTGTATATATGTGTGAGACCAGGGACGGGTGGTGGGGGTGTTACAGGGAGGATAGCAGTGCAGGTAATTGTCTTCGAAGTATGTGTGCAGGCCTGTGGCTAAACAGGGTCTATCAAGCAGGCGCTCCAGCGATTGTTGTGCAGCACTATTGTTGTTCCATTTCTCATTCCCCTCTCAACAATGGAATCTTCCCTCCGCATTTTGCCACAGCAGTTGGAGGAGCCAAATTATGTCCCATTCATCCATCTGACTGTCCCAAAATGCAAAAACCCTTTAGCTTTATTCTGTTTGGCTCCATCAGGAAAATTAATAACTGAAAGCATAATGTTCTCAGAGCAAGCAAGACTGATTTAATACCTCACTTTCAGAACACCTTTACCCACCTCCCTGTGCTCTCTCCTTCCTTCCCTCCTTCCTTCCTCCTCATGGGGCTTCCACTTAAGTGTTTGTACAATGCAGAGGGCTTGAACTCAGAGCCCCGGTAAATGCTCCATGAGAAAAGATCAATTTTTCATGAATGAGTCCCTGGTGTTTTAAGAGGCAGGCAGGAGCAGCCAGGGTGGTCTGCTTTCAGGAGCAGATTAACAAAAGAAACACTGATGTCCCACAAGACAGCACAGTGCAAACCTATGTGGCTTTTGTTTCTGTGTATCTAAAAAGATTTCCCTTTTAAAGCTCCAAGTAAGTTTGAAGAAAAATAACATATTCCTAGCTCCACATCTCTACTCACTGCCAATGTTCAATGGAGCCTTTCAGCCTCAAATGGTCAGCTACAAACTAGAAAACGCAGTGAAACCATGAAATTACACCCACTGCCAAGTGTCAGGCTGACATATTTGGCCACTAATACAGTCAAACATTTGGGTTTTTCAGAATTCAAACAGGGTACAACCAAGATTTGAAATCAGACATTTTAATCACACAGTAATCACACTGTTTTTATGGTTGTAGATTAGCATAATATACCTGTGCTTTCCCTATGGTTTCACATATGAAGTCTGTGGCCACCAGCAGCTGTACAGAGTTAGGTTGTGAACATGCTACACACGGTCCTTAACTATCTCTGTGTACGTGTCCGAGTGTGATCCTTTTCAGGAGTTACCACTGTAGAGGCCATGAAAGTCACTCTTGAGCCCAGAGTCTGTACATACAAAGTTACATCACTTCCACTTTCACAAAGTCCAACCCTCCAAACCTGTTTGTTTTTAATTGTATTTACAGTGGTCATGGGACACTTTCCAATTGATTGTGTGTGTGGTTGCTGAACCTTTTTGTGAGCAGGCTGTGCTCTCATTGGAGGGTTCCAGAGAGCTCTGGATAAATTTCACAAGTGTGAGACAGACGCTTTCAGGACTGTAGACTGAACATAAAGGAGGTAGCAAAGTTTAGTCCTGTTCAGCCCATTACACCTCTGTGATGAAGAAGAAGATGTACTTGTTTTCTAGCGTTTTTCTATTAAAATGACCAAGATGGATCCGCAAAGTGTTCTGGGAAAAATATTTGCTTTTTTTTTTGTTATTTCAAGCCTTTCAACCATTGAGGCATTCATCAATCCTTTGTTGTATGAATAAAAAAGTCATATTAGCAACAGACCAGTTTTGTTTTTCTACCTTTATGTTTCTGTCCATCCCAGAAACTGACTTAATGTTACCCCTGTGTGGGTCAAGCATATGGAGACTTGACTCTTACCCTGTCATTCCGACTGAAAACTCCTGATAAGACCAGTCCCTGGTGGTCTGAGGTGGTTACATGAGGCATGTTTATGTTTCTGACTGGGCTGTTATTCACATTATTATATGAGGGTCCATGTAAAAACAGTGTCTCTGTTCACCTTTTTCTCTATACCCTAATAAATGCATAATCTGTAGGTTTGTCTGTATATTAATTATTAGTTAGTTTTTTTTAAAAATTAATTGCTATCAAATATGTTAGAATTTTTCCAATGCTGTCCAGAATGACTAAAACAAATCTCTGCTCCCCAAATTGAAGCCAAAATATAGGCTACCGCCCACACTGGTTTCAGTAGAGGTCACAAACCCCTGAAGGTGATTTCTGTCTTTTTAGGTAGATTTCATCAGGCTGATTTGTTTGCAAATTGATTCTTCTCACTCTCACTCCTCTCAGAATCATTTCCTCCTGATAGTCCATTTTTTTCACCTTTCATCATTTGTGATGTAATTCTTGGGTCGAGAAATCTCAGCATAGTCCCGTTTCCTGTTTCTCCAGCTTCTGCACTACGCACTAATGCTGTCGTGTAACGGTAGAGAAAACCCTGCATCCATGCGGTCACACTCCAATCATTTTCTTACATTTTTTACTTAATCTTGAAAATTTTATTGTAGTATTGTAGTAGGTTATGGGTTATTTAGAACACAGTTTGTTTGATGTGGAAAAAGTGATGTATTATGTGCCTTTATTTTAACCAGGTCATCATTAGTTTTACTCGTGGTTTTATAGTTTCCACTTCTAGAGGCAGCAGTGTTGTAGCATGTTATACCATTCAGTCCTGGCTGAGGATAAGTGTTCTGGACACAAAGTGATACCTCTATTGTAACTGTAATACAGTGCAGTTTCATGAGCTTGAACCTGTACCTGCACCTCATTCGAGCTACACAAATAACACACTTATTTTGGATTTAGAATGTTTTTTTGTTTTTTTCTGAAAGGTGACAAGTTTGTATGTTTAAAATCATTAAAAAAAAAAAGTCCCATGCTAAAGTTGTCAGGACGGTTAAATGCGAGTGGGTGGAAGCACAACAGGTGACAAATAACAACAATACTTACCAAAATGTTGGGGTGCACTGTTCCTTTAAAGGTCAGTAAACAGCGTAAATGGTACCAAAACATAAGCCTCATCATGCCACTTCTCTCAGTGGCTGAACTCTGTGAAGTATCTCTGTGGACACTTTAATAGACTTTTCAAGAGGGTCTTTTTAGTATTAATTTCACAGTTGCATAGCTACAAGAGGATTTAATTTGTTCAGGCCGGTACGGTCTGTGTGACTCTTTGACTTGCAGCGGGAGACTGAAGAAAGTCCAGTTTGGTGGCTACGTAGCTAATTGTCTGTGAAATACAGCATGCCTATTTCAGGCCAAATGATATTTCTCCCTTTTCATCAGCTGCAATTTCAAAGCAATGAGGTCGTCGAGTGGTGCTGAAAGCAATGAGGCATTAAAAACCAATACATTTTTGTATTGTTAAGTACATGCCCATGTTCTTCATGTTCAAAATGTCCTTTAACAATAGGACAACAGCATTTCATATGCCATGCTGTGGAGCAAGACATCCTCGCCATACATCCTACATATTAAAAACAATCTTTGAGAACCCAGAGCACGATTCCTTTAAGAGTTGGCTGCTGCTCGTTTTTTTTTTAAATATCACTCACTCGAGCCGAACAGGGAGAAAGAGCAATCACCCAGCTGATTAGATTAGTGGACACGGGACAGATAAAGTGTCGGTTGGCTGATTGAGAGAAAACGGAATGTGGGCCAGGACCTGCTGCTGCGGATCACATTAATCGCGTTTTAAGTTGTCCGGCCTGCGGCTCAGCTAACACTTCTTCCCAGGAACGCAATTAATATGGAATGTCGACTTGTTGCCCGCGACATCAAGTGTGCTTGTGGTCGCGTGCGCACGCACACATACATGCTGCAGCTCTGAGGGACGATTAGCGACGATGTTAGCTGCCTCCCAATGAGTTTTACCACAGTCCACATTTACTGCGGACCACGAGTCCTGAGGCTGAAGCATTAATCAAATGTTCATTGCTGATAGCCATCTTGTTTAAAAGTCTCTTATAGCGTAATTGCACAGGACTGCAGTAATGTTTGTTGTGATGTGCAGTTGAGTTTGTGAGCCTCCCTCTTAGTGACAGTTTGTGTTAGACCGATCTACAGTTGGGTTAAATTGCTGATGTCCACCCAGCGTCTAAAATACCTTTTCAGATTTAAATGACAGCTACTACATCCTTTCTAAATACAGAAATAAAGCAACAAGACCGGTTTGTGCTGGCCATATGTGAGACAGTAATATAGGAATGGTCTGTGTGTCTGACTCGGAGCAGAGTGTGGAAGAGGGATAAGTACCTCCCTGACAAGACTCCCACCTGAGCTACACACTGAAGTTGGACAGCAAAGAGAATAGGAGCAGCTTAAATTGGCTACCAGGGAATTCTTAACCAATTAAGGGTGTGGTTGACCTATCAGTCAAGAAGCAGGCTTTAAGTAGCTGCTGTTGTCAATGGCATGGGTTGAAAATAAAAAAATAAAGCTCTCTAAGGCAGGTAGTCAATCAGTCAATATTCCTGAGACATTCAGTGTTCAGATTATCAAAGTGAAGGGGATAAAGATTTTAAAGTTTTGGTTTAATGAGTTACCACATCAAAGCAAATTTGTCTTTTCTCACTTGTTTTGGATTTCTAGCCTTAGTGCACACAGAAGTCAAATCAAGTCCTTTCTTCTTTAAAATGCAAATCTACATGGAAGATGAGTACACGAGACGGCTGTGTTTATTTACAGAATAGAGAAAACTACACAAGACCACACATATTGAGCATTTCAACTGATGGTATCAACTCAACTTCTGCACATTGCACAAGTGAAAGAAAAATGTAGTGTATCCGCTGTAGTGGTTTGGTTATTTAATTTGCCCCCTGTTGCGACATGATGATGCACATACGTATTGACACAGTGACGATTCTGGATCGACCAGTCCGTGGCCTGCATGGTGTCATGTCAGTTTTTAGTACCTCATCAGCTCACTTGGAACTATGGCAAAAGTGATACTTCAAGTAGTACTTGATAATGTCATGGAAAGACAAAAAAAGGCTGACATTGTCAATGGAAACGCAGTTATACTAAGCTCTACAGGAACAAGAAGCAACAAGAAGGCAGAGAGATGACAGATGAGAAGTTACTCCAAAGCCAAAGTCTTGTCAATAGTTTGGATATAGTCTCAGTTTCTTTCAAAGAATGAATTTTTGTTTGTCTCGTTATCAGAAAAATACTCCCTTTGATTTGTTACATGCTTTAACAGCAATAATATTTCCACCTCTCCCAAGTGTAAAAACACTTATAAACACAATATTGTATTTATTAATTTTTTTCGCATTTTCAGCATTTCCACACAGATTTTTTTATGAGCCAAATAAAAATGTGAGTAGAAGTAGCTAGATGGAAAAACACCTGGTGTTTTGACAGTGGAAAAGTAAATCAGTTGTGTTTTTTTGTGGTAGTTAGGTGTTTAATTGCTAGCTAACACAGCATTGGAAGTGATTACTGTCCATATTTTGCCAGCAGTGAATGACATTTTGACATTCCATCCTTGACTTGTGGGTTTGCCGAAATTGAATTTATTCAACAATGTTTCGACAGTGGAAGAGGCAAGTGGCACGTTTTGGTGCCAAGGAGACACCAAAGTCCTTGTTTGGGTATTGAGCTGAAAAAGTTTTAGAACCCCTGTGTTAGACCGTTGCTCTAAAACTACATTCAGTGAAACATGAGCCCTTTTTAAACAGAGATCCTGCTTTTTCTACATTAAGCAAATGCATTTCATTAATTGTCGCTGGTTTAATTTTGTTTTCCGGTGATCAAAGTAGACAGCTACGCTAAATATTTTGTCATTCTAGTTCTCATAACAACTCGGGAAAATATCGTTTATTTTTAAACTGATTTCAACCTGAGTGGATGGGGCAATAACGAAAAGAAAACACAACCCTTTGGTGTATCTGTCAGTGCATGTCACATACACCAAACTTAACCAGACAGAAATGAAACAAAAATGTAAAATGTAAAATGATGTAAAACGATGTAATAGCATGAAAATGACGTAAAGGACAAAATGAGATGGAAACGATGTAACAATGACAAAAAGAGCTACTTTTTACTTTTATACTTTGAGGACGTTTCGGAGCCTGTACTTTTTACATGTTTACTGCAGTAAAGAGGTTGAATCAGTGTTTCTACTTGTACTTACTAGAAAGTGTGTACTTTTGCCACCTATGCTGATGAGGTTATACTGCTTGTAAATTGATTGTAAATACAAGTTGTTTGTGTTATTTTTTGCTTTCTCCCATAATGCTGGCTGTAATAAAAGAGCAGCATTCCCTCCTTGTACAGGCTGTGTAAAAGGGGCTGTAGATACGCTTCCATATGATCTGCATTCTGGTCGGACTGTGGATCAGGGTTCACTAATGAGTGATGTCACTTCAGATGTGAAACGCAGCCTGCAGGCATTAGTCATCATACACTCAGACAAAATCTTTAAACCTATGCCCTCTGGCTAATCACAGCCAAACACAATCACAGTGAGAAAACACCGTCAAGAGTTTGGCTAAAAAATTTGAACTTATACAGTTGAAAACACCAGACCTGTGCATATTCATGCATGGTTAAAATGGTAAAAATTTCCTTCTCATTTTCTACCAAAATCAGAAAGGCAGTAGAGCTTTTTTCACTGCTGACATTTTGGCTTGTTGCAGCAGGAAATTCAGGTGTTATGAGAACTGTAACTATGGCTCTGTGCCTTTCAAGTTCCCCAGGAAGCCATTCATGTGAGCCAACATGAACAAAACAAAGGTCCTGAAACTCATACAATTAAATGGAAGACAGCCAACAAGTCTGTAAAAAAGCTGCTCAGCTGGTGTCTCATCATCTGACCAAGTGCGTATGAGAGTGGGAGGGTTAATCATAGCCTGAATATGTGGCACAAAGGAAAATAGGAATCAGCAACAATGCCTTTCACCTAAACATTGCCTCTTAAAATGATGTGTTGTAGTTATTTCATTTTTATATAAAATGTGTAATTTCATGCAATGTTTAAAGACGCATCGCCCCAGGTGTGGGGTCCGCAGCTAGAGGTCGACTTTTAATGGCCGATGTAATAACAACAGTTTGGAGAAAAAGCAGATAACGGATTAATTTGCCAATATCACCCCTAGTAATGAAATAAACTGCCAGTGATTTTATTAGAAACTGTTGAACTAAGTCAAAGTAATAAATATTTAATTATCCAATTTATAAATATGTACACGAATATCAAAATGTAAAAAATCTAGGTCATTCTAGGTGCAGTTTTTATTTTTTGAGTTAAAGTGAGTCTATTGCAGACTCTTGTTTCTGTTATTATTTGCTTTTCTGCTGGTTCGGGAACAATAAAAATCAATCTCAATAAAAAGTCATTTCAAATATCAATAAAAGATTTGAAAACAAAGTCAGTAATTCCAGCTGAGAAGTCCAATATCAGCTATCAGAGCCAAATTCGACCACAACATGTTGTATCAGTGCTATCTATCAGTATACTGACCACAACAACATGTGATTCTAAACAACTCGCCTATTTACATTGCTTGACAACCACCAGCCACTGTGGCTTGTGGTTTTCCAATGTTAGTTGCTACTCAGTATTTTCACTTGCCACAATTTTGTTGTTAGCAAATGATGTTTTATATGATTAAAGTCGTAAGTTTACTTTATCTACATTTACAACCCTTTTAAACGTAAATGACCACTGTACACACCAAATCAAGACTACATAAGATGTATAACACTGCAGCTCATTATCAAATATTTAGCTGTGATAAGGTTGTGTGTAAAGCTCTTTTTTTAGGAAAACATGCATCTATTAAGACAAAGACTTAAAAAGAGTAGCTACTTATTGAATATAATAAAACTGATGCAGGGATGAAGAAGATTAATTGAAAAGATAAAAACTAAACTGAAAAAAACCCAAGCAAGAAGACACAGTTTAAATTTATTGGCAGTATATTTTATATTTTAGCAATAAACACTGTAAGAGAGTAGAAAAAAAACTCTGCACTAGAAACAAAGAGCAAAGAGGAACAAGTTCTTTCAAAGAAGGAAAACAACTTGATTTTACATAATATGTGTGTATGTGTGAAAGCACATACAAGTTCACTTCTACAAGTTTAATTTAATACATTCAACAATATAATACAGCTATTTTCAAACACTTTGTTGTTCTACATCATCATCTGAAGTGTTGTTGTCTGGTGTGTATGTCTTATTTTTCAGCAAAACTGTCATTTGTAGAAACTTACACACACAACAGGAAGACAACATTTACACAATAAAAGCTCTATCCACTGAAATGCTAGAGGGATTTTATTTTGTAACGGTAAAGGAAGTGGTGTGTCCGTAGAAAAGCGCATTGCAGTTTAACATTGCACATGGGAGTGGATCAAAACAAGGTTTTCTATGATCCTTCAATGTTCTGTTTGATAGGGATGTCAGAGGGCACCACATCAACCAATAGGAAAATTGTATTTTATTCAGTTGCAATAACTGGTGTTCAAACTGTAGAGGGCAGACTAAATAGAGACTTAAAACATAGAATGTTCAAGGGTTTAGTTACTCTTTAAGAACTGTGCTGTATTTTCATCCTCTCAGTGTAACCTAAGATGTTGGCCTATATATTGAAACAAAGGAAAATACGTTTAGCATTTTGAATTGGGATTTCAGAGTTTCCAACGGGCGCTGAATGCACCATTAAGTCTCTGTTCTTATCTGTGTCAAACTCCAACGCAGACAGCAGCAGGAACAGAAGCAGCACATCTGTACAGACTCCCAGCAGTATTCTTTTACTACATGACTACTTTAGTACAAACATTTACCTCTCAGTGTGACAGATACCCTTCTGAGATTTACTCAGCAAGCGGAAAATCTACTCACATGTGGCTCTTCACAGGCATCTCATTTATTTCTGCTGTGTTACAGGCTGTTAGATCTGTCCCCATCAAGTAAAAATGTCCAAAGCTTGTCATCATTATCTACATTACAATTGATCGTTTCTTGTATCTGGACTTATTCTAACTTTGTTTCATACCTTGACATGTTTTGACTGCTGAAATTCCTGCAGTCTTCCTCAGAACCACTGCAGGAAATTTACTCTGTAAATTAGAATTTACAAAATAGACTAAATTAACTTGTTTGGACTATTATCTACCTTTATTTAATCACATTTGTGTTCAGAGATTGTTTTGTCATCCAGCCCTACCTCCTCACCCCACCTACCTCCTGCCCAATGAAGAAACACCAAACGTTGCAGATCCTTCACTGAGAAGTAACATTTCCTTGTAACAAAACGTAACACGGGAGCGTTACTTACATTACAAAAGGCTTACAATTTAATTGCAGATGGATTCCTGATCATTTCTGTGAGACAAGGTTAGCATGTTAGCACTTGTTTATAGGGTAATTAAAAGAAAGGAATAAAATAGTAGAGAAGAGATCAGACTGGACGACACCATGGAAATATCATTCAGACTCCAAACAGAAGAGAAAGAAATTATAATGAATTATAATGAATAGAATTATTAGAAATTAGCAACCCGATTGGGACAGGGCAAAAACAGAGCAGCATCTTATATACTATTTATAAAGGTAAGGGGAAACATGAGGACAGTAGGAAGAAACAAGCGCTAAATGCTCCTGGCACATTATCTCGGAGGAAGCCTTCCTTCCCTCCACACACATGCAATCCAAGTTTCAAGTCGCAGGTTTTCAGCATAGGCTCCATTTTGGAAACACCTGTGTCTTATACAGGGTTTACACTGACAGACTACAGACAACCCATCACAAGCTGGAGGATGGTATTGACACCTGTAGATATCATCTAGCATACAATGGCACACAAACACACACCTCCACCTCCAGCAGTGCAGGTCTATGATTCAGATCCATCAAGCACACACTCAGCGACTGATGCACACTGCTCTGCATTGGTAGAACTATACCAAATAATACATCAAGGACTGAGAAGCAGATGTAACAAATATCTAAGCGATATTATGAGGAATGTGGATATGTCAATCAAATCAAATGATGATCAAATGAAAGCTCTTGATGAGTCCTTTCTGCCCCAAAGGACACACATGAGTTATTCATGATCACCATGGTTTGTTTGTTTTGCTCCTATATTTCCTTTCATACATGATTTCCACCATGTCACATATTCTGGCATAGAGACACAATGAGTACGTTTAAAGTCACACTATTATTCCATTATTATTCAGAATTTGTCAGGTGTCATGGAGGAGCATTTTCCAACTAAGACACATGGGTTATGCCGATATTATTCTGCTTTTATGAGGATTCTTTGGACATGTTTACAACGCATTCGTAAATGCATCTAATTTGCGCGTTTTACTGCAGGACGTGACCCACAGCCCCTGTTTACGATGAACTGGAGTAAAGACAAAGATCCTCTCTGGCAAAGATGGATGAATCCAAAGAAAAATCCACATTTCTGGTCAGGCGGAGAAACACACCTTCTGTTGAGCATTATGAGAGAGGATATCAACAGGTTTATGGATTTGCACGAATGTGGAAAAGCTGACCTTTTTCAGAAGGTGTTTGAAGGAACAAAAGAGGGAGACTGAGCTCACACAGTGGAACGTCTACCACCAGAGGGAAAATTTGAAAAACACTATCTTTAAATTGGTTGGCTGCATGTAAACAGGGATATTAATGGAATATTCGTTTTCATTATCTATGTAAACAGCTTATGAGGAATTTTGTCTTTTTAAGGGCAATGTAATGGGCAAAAACTGGAATATTCTGAGCATGTAAATGTAGTCAATGATGCAATAGTCTAATGTTTTTCACAAACAACCAAAATCAAATATTTTTCATTATATAGACACAACATTTAAGCTGGGATAGTCCATAATGACAGAATAATATGAAAAGCCTACCTCAAGTTCTGCAACAGGACATGAACAGACAGGCAGTCCTCATTGTGTATGTACTCTGATTAATACATGTATTCTTTGGTTCTCAAACAATAACCTTAGGGCTTGTGTCCACTGAATCTTTTTCTCTCTCACTGCACAAGTGCTTGGCTCAGCACTTTTATGCCAGAGAAAAATATGGACACAAACCCTCGTGTTGTTTTTTTTTATTTAGCCTTTCTGAGGTTATTGAATTTTTAATTAATGAGTTTTATTTAATGAAAAACCTGCCTCCTCGCAACTTCAACAGCCCCCGCAGTCACTTCAGCCTGAGCGCCTGTAGAGTTGAAATCCTTTGATAAAAAGTAAGTTGTGATGCAGCTAAACTGATGTCTCTGCAGTCCATTTCAGTGTCAGGCTCAGCTGGAGATGTGAGTGGTTTCCAGTGGAAATAAAATTTAAAAAACACAAAATATATAAAAGGCTTTTTACGCTTGGGAGAGGTGGACAAGTTGTTGTATTGATGAAATGTAAATGTGAATAAGTGCAATGCAAACAATATCAATAGGCAAATAATTATAGGTGTATTCATGTGTGGACCAATAAGGAGACATTCACTGAATTACCGTATTTCCTCAAATAAAAACCAGGAGTCA
>JAPQRN010022274.1:0-23258 GCA_037367275.1 Coranthus polyacanthus | reverse complement strand
CACCACCACCACTTCCACCGAAACCATTATTTGTCAGCTTGGCCTCGACTGCGTTACTTTCATCGTGTGCGTTCCTTCTAGCAATGCATGGCTGATTTGCAGTGATTCATTTGCCATGTAATGTGTCCTTAAAATGCTGGTGGAGGAAGACGCCTCACCTTACCCCCTTCTCCCTGAGTTCTCCTCATGCGATGTGCAGTTGAAGGTGTTGAGGTGTGTGGATATCAGTATGCTTCTGCTGCACCAGCTGGGATTGCTTCAAGTCTGTCTGGCGTCTAGGTTTGCTGTTGCACTAATTTAGTTTGCAAGGTACTTGATGCAATGTTTCAGAACATGGCTACATGAAGACACTTTATGCATTTGACATATTTATATCACAAAACTAAGTGCCAACACTTGGTCTCAGGGGGCGATTATGTCTCTGCCAGTAAAATCGCAATACATCTGTTCCATTTAGAGCCTCCCTCAGTTTAGAAATATTAATTGCCTAAGTTGATGTGATAAAAGTAGTCATGCAAAAGGATGTCTTAAAACATAGAGCCTATTATTAACATGTTAAACTCCAAGGTCCCCCAAAAGCAAGCTTGGAGATGTTATTGTGAAGCTTGACATGTCTTTGACAATGATTTTCCAGGCATTACAAATGTCTGCTTGTTTGTCCAATCACACTCTTATGGACATCCGTTTCACACCTACGACCTAACCTAATCCCACACCCTATTAAACTGTCCAGAAATTATACAAATCTGATAATTACATCAAAAGTATTTGAACACTACTGCTGAAATTCAACATTATCTACTTTTGTAGCACACTATCAAGCCTGCATTCCAGCCAAAATAGTTAAAAGTTTTTTTTTACTGGAAGAATATGGCATCTGTTAACTTGTAGTGTGTCAGTACCCTATATGTTTATTTATTTTTTCCTTTAAATTAGAGGGTTGTCCATACCAAGAAACTATAACTATAACATTGTGGGCATTGACACCCATGAACAATAATGTTCTGTAAACAGCGGTGCCAAACACATTGTGTCAGAACCTCACAATGAATATTGTTTACCTGTTGTAGGACTCAAACTGTGGGCACATGCAAATGTTACGTTGACATGTGTTTCTTACCTTTTATCCACAAAGCTCACATCGTAGAAAAGACAAAAAAGAGGATTGTTAATCTAATTTATCTTGTACAAAAATAAACATGCTACACTAAATGCTGCCATTTTTCACAAAAGTTCCACAAGAGATTGACAAAGGCCAATTTAATCCACGACTTGGTCAGAAAACCGATGCTCTACTCATACCGACTGCACTTGATTGCTCAGCACCGCAGCTGTGCAGCACATCTGTTTTCTTATTCTTATTATACATATTATTAATAAGAGTAAGATAAATAAAAGCTATATCAAGTGACGTTAAATTCTGAATGTGACACCGGCAAATGTCTCTGACAATGATTCCAACCATATTGTTCATCACTGTTTACGTCGTTATAGTTGTGTGAAACTACACTTATCATTACATCATTATTATTATCATTACAGTTATCGTTCTAGGTGCGAGCGGTCCTTAACTTACATTTAGAAATAATCTCTGCCAAGACCAACATTCCACCCTTCTTCTCAATTCGCAATATTATTAATGTCATGTCTGCTCCTTAAGTTATGTTTATTTTTTTCGCTCTCGTTTCATGTCTTGTATTTCCTGTTTTATTTTGAAGGCCCTTACCCGTGTCTCTGTTTCAGGTCTTTGTGCTGCCCATCCCCCGTCCTGTCACACCTGCCACTGATTGTTCCACTCCCAGCTGTGTCTCATCATTCCCGTTACCTCTTGTATTTAACCTCATGTCTCCCTTTGTCTCGTCGCCAGTTCGTTGTACTTCTTGTCACGTTCCAGTACCTTATCTTCTGCTTGTATGTATTATATGACCTTTCTGCTGTTTTTGGACCTTGCCTTCGGACTCCCGTTTTTGATACCTCTGCCTGTCATGGACTCCTTCCCGTGTACCGACTCTTTTTTGGAATAAACCTCGTTTTACTGCCTACTGTCTTTGGAGTCGTGTGTTTGGGTTCTGCTTAAGTTCTGGGCCGTGTCAGTTAAACCAGAAAACAAACAAAAAAAAGAAAAAACACAAATTATGACTCATGTTTTCCTCCTGTTTGTCAGGTGGTACATCTGATTACTTTAACTGACTGAATGTCAACAAATGACTGAAGTCTTTTTTTAATTTGCTTTTTTTCTTTAGAAGTCTAAACTGGGCTGTCCAGTCAAACAGTCCCCCAGCCTCCACCCCATTCACTGCATCTGCTCCTCATTTAAGGAGTTCATCCTTTGTCTATGTCCAATCACATTTCTTGAAAATCAGTGCAGTAGTTTTTGTGTAACCCTGATGAATGGGAGGGATCCCATAACTTCATAGGCAAAGGCCAAAATAAACGAACCAGAGGCAACAATTAATAAATTGCAACTAAGACTTTTGTTTCCATGGTAAAAGTCAGTAAAACCAGTGGCACCAACTGACAAAAGGGAGGAAAACAAAAATGCACTTTTAAAAAGTCAATCAAATGTACTTAATGCAGCCGGAATATTTAATATAATCCACGTAATTTCGCATGAAAGGTCAAGCTTATTTGTCAAAAATGAAGTTAGATTTATTAAATATTTTGAAAAACCAATAGATATTTTACATCGACTAAAGCTCTACATGAACATTTCTTTGATTTACTTAAAGGATTTTAGTACATTTAAACCTACTGAATAATATTGTGCCATTATGACGCCCCAGTTTATGCATTTCTACTCAACAGTGTCTCATTGTTTTGATATAAATGGGGTATGAACAGCTTGTAATAAATGAATGCAATGCACTGAAAGCATGTGTTAGACAAAAACATCTAAATCAGGTGGATGTTCAAAATGATAGAAATAAGTGACTTTAAAGTAAAATAAAATAAGTCCGTTTTTTCAACTGAAATTGTATTGAATTGAAATATTGTTTTGAAATTGTGGCAATATAAGATCCTTTCCTTTCCTTTCTGATTCTTGGTTCAAACTGGGCTCAACAGTGTCAGCCCAATGTAACAAAAGCCATGAAAGCAAACTTACAAATACTGTGTCCAAACAGAACAACAAATCTGCCTGTGCTCAAGCCAAGCACACAACGGTCTAATCTTTGTGTTGGTCTGTCCAGCTTCACAGAGCTCTGACTATTCAGTCCTCTTAGCATCCGGTGCCAGAGACCACATAAAACATGTTATGACCCAGATTGAATGTAATGCACAATTAGCTTCTTTTGATTGGTTGTTCTCTTCTGCTCAAATGTTCTCCTTTTTTTGAGACTAATATTCATAAACTGTTATTGCAAAGACTCTCAACTCATACATAATTATACAAAGGACTGCTTTCTTTTCATTTTAGACATTATTCACTGCAGGTCATGGTCATCTTATTTCATGCCTATAAGACCATTAAATAAATGACTCATCAACACCAATTCTTACCTGTCCATGACACTAATAACCCACTGACTGACTAATTGGCTAAGAGAGGGTAGCTCTGGTGCATTTGCATTTATCATATCAATATAATAATTTGTATTTTCTTTTGAATTCACCAATCGAAGAAAATGTTCAAGGAAAAAACTAAAAAAAACTTTCCAGTGAAAAAGGAATGATTTTAAAAATGCAGTTAAAAACTTGAGCAAAGTGAGGTTTTGTTAATCAAGTTGTTCTCATATTTGAGTCTACGCGTCCTTTGCGGTGACACTATCTGCTACTGCAGAGAAACACATCAATATTATATCATGTATGGAAATGTGAATATTTATGTACAACCAAAAATGTGAAAAAGTAGGGGCATAATGGAAAATGCTAATTAAAAAAGAAAGCAGTGATATTAAAATGTACTTTGTCTTCATTGTAGACAGTATGAACACAATATATTTCATGTTTTGTTTATTACACTTTATTTAAAGCATTTCCCACTTTGTAATGGCACTTACAAACAAGTCTCAAGGTGTTCAACAATACGGGGTGTTCGTTGTCACATTATGTGTTTCAAGATGCTCCACACATTCTCTATTGGGTCCAGTGTGGACCGCATCAGACCAGTCCAGAACCCACACCCTCTTCTTCCTCATCCAGGTCTTTGTAATGTGGCTCAATGTGGTTTTACATTGTCTTGTAAAACAAGACATATTCATGGACGTCTCTGGAAAAGTTGTCGCCTTGAACCAGCATGTGTTGATCCAGAATCTCAAGCATTAACGGTGCATCACAGAAGGGCCAATGACCATTCACCTTTGCGGTGACACAACCCCAGACCAGCGTCCATTTCTACCAAAAAAAGACCTGGATACTGATTGGTTTGAGCACAGTTCATGTTTCCACTGAGTGATGGTCCATCCCAGATGCCTCTGAGTCCAGAGAAGTCCATGACGCTTCTGGACACAGTTAACATAAGGCTTCCTTTAGGCTCAGTAAAGTTTGAACTGGTATTTGTGGATGTAACTCTGTATTGTAGAGCTTGACAAAGGTTTGACACAGTAATCCTGATCCATGTGGTTCTATCAGGTCTAGGTGAATGACTTGATGTAGTGTTGTCTGAGGGATCTTATCTTTTACACTGAAATCCATCCTTGAATCCTTGAATTCCTTGAATCTTTTTAATCTGTTCTGCATCATGAAGGCTGAAATATCCAAATCAAACATTCAATAATTTTCTTAAACATTTGTTGTCATACTGTGAAACTTTGCTCCTAAAGGACTAGATCTTTCCTGGACGCTGCTTTTGGACCAGATCATGATTCCAATCACCTGTTCACATCATCTGTTTCAAATCACATTGTTATTTCATTATCTGCCCTAAATTGCTCCTGTTTCAAGTTTTTCTTGAATGTGTTTCATCCTGAATGTGATGAATGGATGTGTATTTACGTGTCATGTTTTGTCTTTCCCAGACAAAACATGAAATATGTTGTGTTCATACTGTCTTTTAATTTTAATATCACTGCTTTCTTTTTTTAATTTACATTTCCCATACTGTTCCAAATTTTCTCTTTGGGGTGGTATGACACTGGAGAGTTTTGCATCATACTCTCATGACTCTTGGACACTCTGATACATTATGGATTCTGTTTGTTTTCCTGCCAGACTTTTTCTTTTTTTTTTTCAGGACAGTTTGAGGGTATTAAATATTAAACTTCACTTTTAAGTCTGAGCTTGTATTCCGAAGTGTGACAATGAACAAAAGTCTTTGAACCTCGACAGTGGGAGAGGTCTCATCTGCGCTGAATTCATATTCCACCCACCTGCCTGTTGTTGATGTCTGTGCCTCACAAGGCCATAATTGTTTCTGAACACTTTGCATGCAAACATGTGCAAGCACACACACACACACACACGTACAAATACAATTGAGGCTTTTGCAGTGAGGACACTTGAGCCCAGCGACTGTTATTTTAGTCAATACATTGAATGAGGAAAAAGCAGACGTGTATTCCTTAAAGAGAACTCGCAGACTGAGAGTAAAGCAGCAGAGGCTGAATCCATCTGTCACTCAGATGCTTCAGCTGGAACATTCCTCTTTGTTTTCAAACCATCAGAGGCGTCGGTATGAGACTGCAATCTGTGTGTGCTTTTATTACTGGCACTCAACATCCCCAGTCATTTACTGTAATACATGCTCTCACACAAAATCTCAGGCTAAAACCTAAAATCATTTCCCCTAATGTGTGTGATGTGTTTTCTCCTGGACAAACTCAGTGTGAAGCCACAATATGAAAATTGATGTAATTGCTCTATTTTCTGCCCAAGCCTCTCTATGGATGACCCCTGGGCTGGCCCTTTTTTTTTTTTTTGCTGCTGTCATTCTCAAACCCACCACCACCACCACCCCTCCACCCTTTCCTCCTTCTCAACTTTTCCACGCTCACTTGCTCTCTGCTGTCAGTTGATTTGCTGTCTCTTTCCCTCTCCCGTATCTCCACCTCACACTCCCTCTTTCCCTCTCCCTCCATCTCTGTCCTGCGAGTGCTCCACTCCCTCTATGCCCCTCAGCCACAGAAGCCTGATTTACTTCTACTAGTGGGTGAAGAGAGGGGCTTTTGTCTGCCACCAGCAGCGGTCACATGGCGTCTTGCCGGGGGTGACAGCGAGAGTGACGAGCCTGTGCCCTCTGCACTCCCTCACAAGCGTGTGTGTGCTTGGAATTAACTGCATGGAAGGAAAAAAAAGATTGTGTGTGTGAGTGTATTTGACAACTAGAATCAACTTTTCTCCCCATATGTTTCTGAGTACCGTCATTATTTACGGTTTCCAGCAGGTCTGTGGACATTAAAATGTCTGTCCCCTTGTCTGCATACCATTTTAAGTCCATCAGTTCAACAACATCTTGTTGTGATCATCACTGTTGCTTTGAGTTTCTGTTCATTAGCAGAAATACTATTATTTTCCATTCAGTAATTACTTCCCGTTGCTTCCATTTTGCTGTTTTAAGACATACGATAAGCTCAATTAAATTCAACTTTTTTTTTTCAACAGATGGTACCATTGAAAACTTTTCACTGGCTCAAATTTGATAAACACTCCTGTTTTTGGTTGGTAGGCTTTTAATTGGACACGTTTGTTTTATTGACTTGAACTTAACTGCTCTTGACAACGAGCGACTGGAATTAATTAGTGAATGAATCACAAACAGCCTATAGAACAAGACTATTGTTGTGAATATTATAACTATTGGTCTTAAGCTGACTTATGCTCTCTGCCTTCCTGAATGTTTTTTGTTATCTGTACTGACCTGACAGATGGCCTGGTGAAATGATATATCATAGACTGTTTATAAAAATGGGCACCATTTCTTCTCACTGTGGAAAAATGAAGCCAAAATCCCACGGACACCCTTGGAGCCAGACATGCGTCACACGGTCCAATGGATTCTGGACTGTGTTGGTCATTACAGCTGTCAAACACCTGGATTCATAATGAAGCTATAGCTGAAGTATGTTAAAGTGTAATACCGCTGACAGCCACTGGGTGCTGGCTTTGAAAAGCCTTGGCTTCTATAAACTTACAATGAACGTCTCTCGAAAAAAACAGTTTCGTTTTTTTTTGTCTCCAGGAGTCATTCTGGTCTCATTCATTTTATTTGGACCCTCTAATAAGTGATTTGGTCCATCTTTAAATTATTGTTCCATTAGTAAGTATTTAGGGTGAAACAGAAACTTTGATGTCTGCTGTGCTGAGCTTTGATTGACAGGTGTGATTGACAGATTGCTCACCTGCCCAGTTAAACTTTCAGAGCTTCTGTTTATTGAATTAAACATATTTGACAAATGACAGTTAAAAAACCCATTGGGTGCCATCACGGTACCTCCATCGACTTCTTATATGCAGTCAGTACACTCACCTGAGCTTCTCAACTCATCTCAGTCATGTGTTGTGGATTTTGGCACTTCTTTCACTGATTACATGTTTTATTCCTATCTTTTGCTGTGTGTGTTGTTTTCTTTTTCTCACGGAGTATGGTGAGCACTGTAAATACTGCTTCTCTCTCACTGTCTATAGCCAACATCAAGAGTACCTCCTCTTTCAATCTTGTACATTTTATTTAGTTTTTATATTCTATTCTCATAGCTGTGTATTTTTTATATCAGTTATAGTTATATAAACTTCATGTTTTTTTAAAATATATTCTGTGCCATTGCTGTTGTCTATTTGTATAAATTCAGTTTGTAGTCTTGGGGAAATGCTTGTTTCTCTTCCTCTTTTACTGCCAATTGTGTCATCATAACCTGTGTTTTTTGGTTGATTGAAATTAAAAGGGATAATACAACCTGAAACTTGAAAACCGACACCCCGGTGTGTGAGACAAAGATAATTAGCATGCGAGACTGAGTGTGAGTGTAAGTGAGAGTGATAGCAAGCGAGTGTTATAGCAGATAGATGGGAGTTAAGAGTAGCAGACAAATGCAGACTGTGTGTGTGCATCTGACAGCCTGATGGTGTCCATTTGTTTCCATCTGTGTATGTGAGTGTGTAAGTGTTCCTTTCCACCCTGTGTGTGTGCATGAAGATATATTAACAGCCCATCAAGTTGTTTACAGGTCTTCATCTGTTCCCTGCTCCCTGTGTTTAAAAGAGGCCCGGTGTTAGCAAGCTAGCTGTTTGTCGGGAATCAGAAGCTTTTATACTTCCCTGTTGCGCGTTCTGCAGAACCGCCTCATCTGAAAACCTTCACAATAGCAGTGTCTCTCCCAAGGTCTTACAGAACATGCACTGCCTCAGTCAACAAGCAATGGCAACAAAGGAAACTAAGAAAGACAGATCTGCCATGTGCCTATCTTACTACAATTTAATTCAGTGGGTGATATTTATTACCATGAAATAAAAGCCTATACTGTGACAACAGTTACAGTATGTAGTGTGTAACTGTACATGTATTCATATTGAGTCGTTTAGGTATACAGTGATCTCCTTGGTGTGAAATTTGTTTGGTAACATTTACTGTCATAAGTCTATTGATTTCCACATACACTACCGGAGCAACAACTCTAGAACATGAGCTCCGTCTGGAATGTTTTGTCAGTGCACCAGTTGCACAGTTCACCGTTCTCACTCCCAAGTAGTCGCATTCTGCCGCATGGTCATGAGACTTTGGCGTCTGCCTTCATTGTCCAGGGTACACCTATAGCGTCACTGTTCCACATCCAGATAGAACTCAGTGTATCTCCTTAGACGTCAGAAATTGATGACATGGACCATGTGATGTCGTTAAGAGGCAGAAACTTCAGATGGAGGTGGTTGTGGTGGTTAGGGTGGAACACCGAAGTTCACGGACTTACAGACAAGCGGGTTTGTGTCATTTCATCTTGCTTTTATTTTTGCGTTGTTTCTCTTTGTCTGTCTTATTTTAGCCCTTCCCCCAACCATAATTTTCCTAAGTTTATCCCCCTTTTCAAACCATAACCAAGTTGTTTTTATGCTTAAATCTAACCAAACTGTGTAGAAGGCTTTTGCACTTCACTCTGAAGTTGAGGGAGAGAATGTATAGAAAAAGAAGAGAGTAAGTTAGAGTAAAGGTTAAAAGTCTAAAAGTCTTGAACAGAGTCAAGTCGTCAAGATACATTAGACCTGATATCGTTGATCAATTAGAACATGAGGTAGTGATATTTAGTATTATCATCTCAAAGATGATAATGATTCTGAGAAAATATATTCTGGTATACTGAAGAGTTAGCATTTACATTTCTTACAGAATAAAACTGTGACATCTCTCATATTGAGTTAGACTGCATCTAAAGCTTGTGTAACCAAGGACATCTCTTGTACTGTATGTTCAGTCCCATTGGTCAGCTTGACACCTTAAATGACCTTGAACATCCCAATCGCTGGCAAAACACCTAACTGGATCAGGTGGGCGGCCAGGATTCTTAAATTAAGCGTGACTGCTTTTTATCTTCATTATCAGACAATAATTAACTCATAGAAAACGACCCACACTGATTAGAGTCGTGTAAAGTGAGAAAGGTGAAAACTAGGGTGAGCGGAGACAGATGGTTCTGTCCATTACTTGAGCCAAACCCAGGACAATGCGGAGGCACCGAAAGACGACACAGCTGCAGGTGTGAAGCCATCTTTGTCTTTTTTCTGGCTTGTGAACGATACGTTCCGGAAAGGCAAAAGAAAAATGATAAAGTCCGGCCAAGCTTTTCATTTAAAATATTAGGGAGTTATTTTGTTTGCAGCCAGATAAATGTCTAAGTGTATCTGACAAGTTAATAAATGCACTAACGTTTAATGAATTTTGTGACATTGTGCTGTGACACAAGGAGCGACAAACACAGACAATGACCCAGACATCAATATGTCTGCCTGAACAAAAGCAATTCACATAATTAAGACAATTATCAGACTTAAAGGAAAGAAGAGCATTACCTTCCTCTTGTTGTTGGGGCTCACGTATAAATAACTGAGTATTGTCTTTGCTCCAACTTTGTCATTCAGCTTCTGGTATGTTGCTCCATAGTCTGTTGACCTGAAATGTAATCAGAAAGATGTGATGAACACTTGATGAATTACTTGTTGCAATTAAAAATCTCCACTGAGAATTTGGTGTTAGAGGGGAAAGAGCATTCAAGTAATTAAGTCTCTTTTTTTCACGCTAAGGGCAGCAAAATGAACCTCGGCAGGAACACAGGGGCTGCATCATTACGGTCACTGTGCACTGGTTTCAGCTGTCGGGTTTACGACGCACACAAACAACACATCTGGGCTCTTGCTGAATATTAAATTGTTTGTTTTAAAGCACTGTTCGGCAGAATGCATTATGTCTATTGTTTTGGTGACTCAACACTAATGACAGGAAATTACATTTGTGTTGGCACAACACAAATGATGCTAAAATGGAAAAAGCCTAAATACAGCAATGTAAACGACTAAATACAACAATGTAAATGAGTGGAAAAGATGTGGAGTTTTTCCACTCATTGCCTCATTGATAAATCAAAGCTGCATCAATGCTGTGGGTTTTTTTTTATATGTACAGTATTATGTTATATTGTATCTGTAAGAGTGGGCCTAAACACACTATTGGAGGAATAGTGGAGGAAGGTGAATAGTTTATTCAAGCTCAAGGTGCACAATAAAACTATAGAAACAAACAAAAAAAAAGTTACATAAGAATAAAAATGAACAAATAAAAAGAAAACAAACAAAATGATTACAGCGAGGCCAAATGGCTATTTAGGCTCAAACGAAATAGCAATGATCAGAAAAAGGATACAACTCCAACAGCAGTCCACCTGTCTGCTCACCTCGACAACTCTCCACCCAGTAGCCCCACCATGAGATGAACCAGGGCTCCCATTTATCTATGTCTATTTTCACAACAAACAACATCAGAAATAACAGAACAAATTATATATAGAAACATTCATAATATTTGTCTGTAAGGGCGGTTTAGTCAGAAATGTTGAATGTGTCTACTGCTTGCTGCAGATTTGCCCCTACACCACAGTGTCCTTTTCAGAGATTCATATGTGTCTGAAATCCCATACTATGCAATACTTATGTAAGATTATCTAACTAAAAGATTCAAGATTGCAATTTCGCCAGTTTCACTGTTGATGAGAACATAACAGCTAGCCTGTGGCTAATTAGCTTAAGCTTCGATCACATGTATCACTGTAAACCAGTTGTATCAGGTCCCTGACGTCACCGAACCTTCTCCTAATGTTAATGACAGTTCGTCTTGTTGTTCAGCAGAGTGGATTTCTTAGCTGTGATGGGAGAGACTAGTGCCATGTTTGGTGAGTTTGGTTATTTGATGATAAATTAAGATGATAAAAATAAGAAAGGAGATATAAAAAGTCATGTGTGTTTGGTCCATGGTTCGTCTTCATGACAGACTGTAGAGCTGCTGTAAATTGACCTCGTCTGTCACAACACCTCAAACTGTCACTTGTCTCACAAAACCATCATTTAGTTAATGTTAGATCTTATCAGTCATCATCTTAATTTGCTAGTCTATGGGTAAGATATTAAAGATTGTGACTGATTGTTATGAAGCCAACACAAAATAGTTGTTTGTTCAGTGAACTGAGCCACTTCTCCTATAGGACTCCACTCAAACAGAAGAGCCTTTCGTCTCCCTTCTAAGACCCCAAGACCATGACATGTTTGCACCTGAAGACTGCAATCTTTGTTCTTTAGTTCTAGACTCTTTGCTAACGCTCAACATACTTATGCGTATGTGAATAGTACCCCTGGTAACTGACCAATCTCACCTCTCCCGGCATGTGTGTAATACTACGGACTGTACAGCATCTATAATACTATCTGCTCTACTGGTAACTTTGCAACAGTACGAACTGTACCGGCATCTGTGTAATTCTACTCACTACCGGCTACCAGGCTCTGTTTGCCTTCTGCCATTGTTTCTTGTTGTTGACGTCATGAATGCATTGCAATGTGGGATATTTATGCTGGCAAGGCATCCAGCACTTGCATACTGTACTATTTACCCAGAAATAGTATGCAATTCACATACCATTGGTATTATTGATGTTGATTAGCAGGTTAGTATGGAATTTTGGGCACTACCATAGTTTCATCAAAGAACTTACAGTGACAAGAACTGAAACCTATTATGTTGTTCCAATAGAGCTGCTTTTACACCATTTTGGACTGAAAGCTGTTTTCAAAAAGCACCACCGTTTTTGACTTTTTTTTTCAATTCTCTTTGTCAATACACTTTGTTACTGTCTAAGAAACTGTAGCGATAAGAAGGTAAACTTTTTTTCTGTTCCATGGCAACATAAGTGCATAAGAGCAGAGCTAACGCTGCCATTTTGGACTGAAAGCACAGTTTCACCTCTATGCTCCTATACTCTTTGGTTTCATTCAGTTTAACAAACTGTGGACAAACAGTTCTCCTGGGCCTCCTGGTTGTTATTCACACCATGGAACCAGGAGGCCAAATCTAGCAGCGACTGAAATTTGGCTTAGGGTAGCTCTAAAAACTTTCTCAGTCGGAGGTGGTTCCACATATCACCAAAATATTTTCATCGTGAGGCAGAGGAGATTTGGCTGAATGTGTTGATATAAATTTTACATAGGTTTAGTCAAAACTGTGAGAAAGACAGTGATGTAAAAAGTGACTTTTTCTTGATTTGAATGGAAATGTCTGCTCTGATTTATTATTGGGTTTAATGGGGCAGTTGGATGGAACTCCTGTCACTTTGAGGCTCATAGCTCAAATTGTGTAAGTCACCAGGCTTTTGGAGTCACAATGTATGGCAGTGAGACAGTAAGACAAATGTGGCTCCATTTGCCATAAATATGATGGAGTGGTTGTACACAGTCTCAGAGTAACAGCAGTTTTAATAGAAGAGTTTTGAATATTCAAGAGCATTTCATAAATTCCGTAGATCAATTGCCAAGAACTGAAACTTGATATATACACAGCCTGGCCCAAAAAAAAAAAAATCCCCACACACAATATTTTGTTGGAACGCCTTTAGTTTTGATTGCAGGACACTTTCACCATGGCATTGTTTTTGTCACATAATGCTTATGCAATGTCAGAATATCAGAATATATGTCACAACATATATTTCTGTCCAGAGCATAATTTATTTTTCACTTGTATTGATGATGGACTACTGCGTAAAGTCTTCTCCAGCACATCCCAAAGAGGATGGGGTTCAGGTCTGGACTCTGTGGTGGCCTAAAAACAGATTGAATTGTGTGAAAATTATATCTTTACGCTCTCTAGCAAATTGATGGTTGTTTAAGAAATGAGAAGCTACTCACCGCATCAGTTAGGATTAAATAACTTGTTGCCAGCTGAAACATATTAATCCCTGCAGTAATTATGTAATGGAAGGCTCTTACCTATTTGCTTAGTTAAATCCAGGTGGGGACTATTTTTGGGCCAGGCTGTGTATATTCTATTGCATCGGAACTGCCCAGCAACAAAGCTATTTTTCCACCATTATGGAGTGAAAACGGTTCTCAAAAAGCACCGGAGTTTCATCTTTTTCCTCTAATCTCTGTGTCTGTACTCTACTATTGTCAAACAACGTATATTGATAAGAAATTGAACTTAATTTTTGTTCAATGGCTACATCAGCGTGTGTCAGCAGAGATTCACATCTTTGCTTCTATACTTTTTGACTAGATATGGAGATACTAACTGAGCCCAGTAACTCTGAATTCTTGTGACCAAGAGGCAAGGACTTCGGCTCCATAAAGAAGCCAAGCGGAAGTGTCTTGAAGTGTAATTTTTTTCTCCATTCATAACATATCAGGGTGAATAGAAGACTTTGATGCATGCCTTGCCAAGTTTTGATTGACAGGTGACAGCTCTCCTCCTTCCCGAGTTGGACTTTATCCTCGAATGTAATTGGGATTAATAGATTACACTAACAAGACCATCAACTGTTATGTAAATGCTTGATGAAATTTACAGCTAAACTGTCAGTGAGCTAGCATGCAGCTAGATCATCCATGACCTCTTACAGATTGCTCTAACCCCTCATACTCTCGCAGCTGCACCTCTTTTGTCCAAATATGGTCACTTTTGGCTCTGTTTAGCCAACATGGCGACGGCCAAAATGCAAACTCCTGGCTTCCCAAAGGCATTTCAAAAACCAATGGGTGATAAGACAGTTCCTCCGTTCACTAATCAACACCGTTTTCTCGAGAAAGCATGATGAAGTAATGTGACTCAAAATTCCCGATATTTCACCTCTCAATTGTGACCCAGAAATCTATCTTGGGGCCATTTTGAAGGATGTCTTGTGGACATCAAGGACTGAGGAGACTGTCCGGAAGCATTTAGTTAAATTCCTGTTGCCTCGCCTCCTCGGCTCAGATCTCTAGTGGGAAGCGCTACATGATGAGAACTGAGAAGAGGGGAATGTCTTCCATTTGGAAATGAATGGGAAATGTTTTGCAGGGTTTTTGTTCCCATGGTTACTTGAATTGGTAAGAAACACACATGGCACACGTTTCACAGCGGTGTGAATTGACCTGTCTCAGCCTGAGGCTGGTTTTAGAATATTGCGCTACATAGTGTGTGTTTTTCTCAGTACTTTTGGGCTGTAGCTCACCTGTTACCACAAAACACAGCTTTCCATAGTCTATGTTTTCTCTGATTATTAGAGAAGACATCAACTCCTCTAAACAACAGAACTACTCCAGGAATAGCTGAGGGAAATTCTTGACCCTCTTGTTTTTTAATGTTTTCACTGTTCCAATAAATACCAGAAAAGCTGCTGTAGTAAGTAACTGACTATCACCGTCCTGATTCATATTTTAAGATGCTACAAATTATATCCTGAAAGCCCGAAAAGCTGGCAGTTAGAACATAAGTACAGAGTTGTTGCTATTGAAAAAATGCACTGTCTCGTCTTGTTGTATTGATCTGAACTGGCAGCTTTCAGAACGATGCAGACCTGAGCATTACAAATCTGTGGTCTGAACCGGGCTATAAGCACCAAAACTCATACAGAAGAAGAAAATTGTCTTATATTAATGTAGGTCTGCCTATGTTTGAGCACAGCAGGCACACATATTCGTTTTGATTAAAATGAGAGCATTGCAGTGCACAATGGTTAACTGAATGTATTGCTATCTACATTATTTAACCGCAAGTGGTTTCTCACTAGTGACTGCTAAACAACTGACTTGAATGTTTACATAACTTCTCAAAAGAGAAACACTCAGACATGGCATTCCTGTCCACATGCTTTTACCTACATCAAGAATGCAAAGTACCTGTCACAGAAAAAAATACTCTGTATCTCCTCTTTTGGAGCCTGCTGATGTTTTCAATAAATATTCCTCTGAAGTATGTGTTGGCAACATGTTGCAACCTGCAACATATTAAACACTTTGGGTTCAATGCCATCTTTCATAAGGTGAGTCATTTGTGCCATTTGTACATACATGTAAGATCCTTAGCCCCCTCTTCCCTGACTGTAGTTTGACCAAGGTCGCTCACAGGTTTAGTTGTTGCCACAGAACTGGATATCAAGAGTCTGCAGATAAACAGCTGCATCCAAGGACTCTCACCCCAAAACATACCCTTTCTTTCTCTCCTCACTTAGTATGCATTGGGAAACCTGACTCCTAAGCTGATCCGTGAATATAACCAGTGTTGGGCAGTAGCATCAGTAAAAGTAGCAACGTTAGTAGTTTAACTACATTTCTTAGTAACATCACTGTTTTCTAAATCAAATAGACTTTCAGTAGTTAACCTCTTTTATTGAGAATTTGCTGTTTTTTCTCTGTATAATCCCAATCTGAATTTGTGAAGTGCCTTCAGATAATCATCTATTGTGATTGGCGCTATATAAATACATTGAATTGAATTGAATTGAATTGAATTAACCAGATAGTGCGGTAGTGTTCACAAAGTTACTTTTTTCCAAGCAATCCTGAATGCACTTCAAGCACAGCAGAACTTGTAAACTAAAGTAACTTGGATGAGTAAGTGATGTTACCAACATTTACAGATGTATATGAGAAACAAAGATGAAACACCTGCATTTATGACGGTGACATGAAGGACTAATCCTTGTTGAGAGTCAGGACATGAGAGAAGAGGAAAACATGACCATGAGTTTATATGATGGAAACACGAGAGTACCTGAAACACTGAAGACGGAGACAAACTGACCCAGAAGGAAAATACATGAGTTTAACTGTATCAACAGAGAAAAATATGTATTCAAGAGCGAACTGTGTAAATCCTAGAAGAAGCTGCTCTCAACACACATTCAGCCAATTCAAAAATAAAATACACAATCATCACCAACCAAGCCAATCAATATCAACTTAAATACGAGATACATACATGTTTTCGCTGTCTGTGGGCAGCACATGTATATAAGTAAGTGTGAGTGGGAGAGTAAAATACAAAATTAAAAAATAAATAAATACAGTGCATATTTGAGGAAAGAAGGGAACAGAGAAAATACTAAAAAGATTATATTACTTGCAGTTTTTAATACTGTTAACTATTCAGTATACAAAATGATTTGCTTGAAATGCATGTGGATGCAGCTATTAGCACAGAGTGAGCCTAATAATAATAATAAAATTAATATTAATACCACTTAGATACAGTACATTATTAATCCCAAAGGGAAATTATTAAAGTGTAACAGTAGTCATTTTACATCAAAATACAAAAACAATGAGATAAAAGAAAGTTTCTTGAGTCTAAATTATATACAATAGCTAAATTAACTACCTCAAATATAAAAAAAATGAAATGAATTAATTAAAATTAGATCAGACATTATTATTGAATTAAACTTGAACTGAGCATTTATACCATAGTTTTACTGATTTGATTTGATGTTGACTCAATATAAAACTTTTTTAAAAAGTAGCTTGAAATATATTAAACTACTGTTTGTTCCTGTAGCTTAGCTGCTACGTTTCTCAGGTCGTAACTTCACTGTAGTGAAGCTTCATTTAATGTGGGTGGAGTAACTGGTAGCTTAGCTCACTACATTTCACTAGTAGTTTGCCCAACACTGAATATAATGGCGTGTCTCTTTTGGACTGACAGATGAGAGAACTGGTTAATTGTGCACAAAGGTATAAAGACGTATGTTTTAAACATTTATGTGTTCATCAGCTGATGTCCATGTAAACTGCTTCCTGAGTGTTCCATATATCAAAGAATCCATTTAGTAACACACTGGAGTCTGTAGAGTCATCCATTGTTACTGTCAAGTCTTAAATGTTACAGCTGCAGTATATTACAATCACATTCTAGACAACAGTGTGCTTCCCAATTTGTGATAATGGTTTAGGAAAGGTCCTTTACTTGATGGCATCACTTTACACAGTGTCAGGTCCATACAGAACATGTTTTTTTTCAGATTAGTGCCCTGCCTCAACCTCATGCATCACCTTTTGGAAGAAGTGGCAGGTCAACTATGAGTCGAGCCTCACTAATGTTCTTGTGGTTGGATGGGAGCCCTGTAGCCAGGTTTCAAATCCTTAAGCAGAAGAACTGAACTTCTTATAGACACATATGAGAGCATGTGGTTTTAGAGATTGTATGTGGGTGTAATGTTTGAATTTGTATATTTCACTTGCCTGCTGGCTATATCATAGCACTCGAACATATATATATAGATATATATATATCTATATATATAGATCTATATATATATATATATACATATATACACTATATATATTCTAAATCTGTTGCCCATAGTAACCTTTTTTTTCAAGTTAAGACACTGTGAAGGTGACCCTGAATAAGAATTCTTAGTTATTTATTTTTTGAACTGTATGCACAGAACTGTCAGTGCTTATTTTGCAGAGGCCTAATTAAGAGTGATTTTTTTTCTAAGACAGGCCCACTGGTGGAAACTTACCATCTCAGAATCAGGCCATCTTTTTCAAGCTATGACAAGTAGTGGTCAAATAACAATATTCTGCAGAGCGTGTTAGGATTAACCCTGAAAGATATATCCACATGTTGAATCCAATTTACAAGCAAGATAATCATGGAACCTCCTAATTCTAAAACTTGTCATTAACTCGAATTAACTCGTTGCTGTTAAATAATCATTACTAACACTGTATGATCATAGCAATCATGCACTCATTTCATTTCTAGATCACAGTTATATTTTTTTTGATGCTATGATCATAGTGTTGTTAATTATTATTTAACAGCACTAATACTTAATGGTTAATAGCAAGTTTTCTAATTAGGAGGTTCCATGATTATCTTGCTTGTAAATTGGAGTTAACATGTGGATATGTCTTTCCACACTCTTGGATAGTCTGGACCCAGATGCAGATTTGTTGTCAAAATTAAGCAACCATTTCCATCTGTCAGAATGTTTAACCTTTTAGCACAGATCTAGACTGAGGTTGCATCATTTTCATGTTCAATATGTCAATAATATATGTACAAACCACAGTCTTACGAGCAACAGAAACCTTCCCGGAACATTATTGCAGAGTTGAGTTTTAGGTCGATATGTCTTGGTTGAAAAGGCTGCACGTGGCAAATCTAGGGGCTGCTACTGCATATCTGTATCAAGGTTCCACAAAAATAACTGGGCAAAGAAGGAAGAGCATCAATATGCTCTATCACATGATCCCAACAGACACATGGAGCTGAGCCGCACATTTGAAAGGCTTGAAATAGCTGCTGCCACAAATGCTTAAAACATTGGGCATGGCGTGTGGGGTTAATCTGAACAAACTCTGATGAATATTCCTGATATGGCTTTCATATGTGTGTCATTTATGGTTCATTTTGGAGACCATGCGTTTCCAACTTTTGCTATTTCTGGGCCTGTCTTAGAAAAATCCACTCTTAAATGTCCATGATTTAACAAAGTATTATTGTGTGCACATTAAAATGTTCAAATGAGTCGATCACTGTATCTTACCTGTATCACTAGCTGATCTGCAAACACTGTAGTAAGTTGGCAGTTTCTGAGTGATTGTATTGATTTAGAATCCAGACAAAGCATTTTACTTCTTTATTTTGACAGCTGACAGCTGAGAAATGATGGAAGGAGGTATGAAAGGGATCGGCCTATGACTTACAGGGTACAGGTTTTAGTGTTAAATGTTGAAGATATATTGAAGAGAAGTCCATTTAAATAACTAAACCTGAAAATTATTTATGAATTCCATAACATTGACACAGTCTCACATTTCTCTTTATGACTGGATCCAAATTTCACCATTTTATAATTGTCAGAAAACAGGCTCCACGATGTGTTTCACTAAATAACAAAAATGAACACGTTACTCAGTGTATGCTGAAATATTCAAATGCTGGTCAAAGTGCTAATGCAAAATTTGTGTTCAGTTGAAATTGTGCATTTCTGACTGCCTCTGAAAGTTTGAACGACTTATCTGTGCTGTCAGGTCTAATTTATTTTGAAAGGCCTGAGGCTCAATCAAGAAGCTCTTCTAATTTCACACGAAGATAGAGAAAAGGCCCAAAGCATGCAAATCTTAAAAATGCAGCAAAGACACCATAGAAACCCCCCCTGTGACTTCAAATGAAGCAATCACCGACATCGACTGATGCTTGTTTCACCTCAAAGCCACTCTGTGTGAAGGTTTCAGGGTTTTCTGAGAGCTTCACGCTCAAAAATACAGAAATATTCACGGCACAGAAGTAAAGTGTGCTCAATTACTAGCCCTTTGAGATTTACTATGGGATGATTTCCTCGGTGAAAAGCCTGTCACTATGAAACTATCAGCACCCTGGACCATGGGACAGTGACATCATCAGGCTATTGATCTGCTCACAGGGGCCCCCGTCGCACAGTCATTTGATTTAAGGGCCAGTGACTTATTTTTAATGTCACAGCAACTTTCAATATGAACCAATAAAATGCCCACCAAAAACTCCCAGTTAAGATGGAAGACACAGGACATGGAAAATGATAGTTTCTCAAGGACCCTGATTGTGAGTGAAACTTGTCCACCTCGCTATGGGCTACTATGTGCCACTGCTGCGATTTCATCCATTGTGGGGCTGTTGGCTCCACAGGGCGTGTAGGTGAGCCGAAACTTCACACTGTCCACATGTTGGATTAAACAAGGAAGGAAGTTAATGAAACATTGTACGAGGACAGAAGGATAATTCCATCCTATTACGCTGATATGGCTTCGCTGCGGAAAATGGATTCTGGATATGGTAGAAGGACGATTGAGCTGTTCCCTTTTACATCTTGAAACACGTTCTTTCTTATTCTCCTCTTCATTGTATTTAACTCTCATACTCACACATACACACACCACTCTCCCAAAAGCCTAAAACCTCTTCGGTTCAACCCCCCCCCCTTTTCACTTTTCTGAAATAGATTAGAATTATGTCTACGGTGACTTATTAAAAGGCTTATTAGATAGAGTTTCAATTATAATTTCCACTGTCTACTATGCATTGATAGGCAGCTACTACACAGCATTTACATTCTCCGTAGGGGCGAGATTAATCATGGTTTGGAGGATGAGTGCTGCATGCGTCTCCGGATAGTTAACATGAGGTCACTGGCTGCATTAGCGCGCAGCAAACACCAGTAGCACTGCTCCAGAGTCTGGACAAATGGCAGCTGAGCTGAGTGTTCTAGGATGAATTTATGAAAGCCTCAGCAGTATATCTTCTGAGTAGCAGGCTAAGTCATACCACTTCCTCCCACCACACCCACAGTCCCCTTACATCATATTCCTGCCCTTAAGATTTAGTGGCAAAGTTCCATTTTTAAAACGGCACTAAAAAAAAAGGTACTGTTTAATATAGTGTGGTTGAAGGCCAACAAAGAAAAGCATCCGAGCATAAGTTACTGCAGGAAGTAACAAATCACATGCAAAAGCACTTAATAATTAGAATGATTCACAAATTTTGACTTTCCTTCATGAGCACAGATGATCTGTTAGTACATTAAAGATTACGGTGGCAGATTTCTTAAACGTCTACTGCTAGTTCAGTCAAAGAATGAGCTATGGAAGCTGAAAAAAAAAATAGAACTTGAAAATAAGCGCTTTCCTTCGGCAGCTCTCTCCTGTCTCTCCACATTCTACACTTTCTCACTCCCAGCTCAGATGCTTTGTTGGGACGTCACATTTCGATGCACAGGGTGGTTTGAAAGACACCTAGACAATGCCATGGGTACAGTTTGTTTAGGAGAAGGCATAAAAACAGCTAGGGTTAGAAAAAGGGTCAGGGTTAGGCTCCTTCTAAGGTTTTCGCTACTTCATGTCATCTGGCCCATGTCAATTTCTGATGTCTACGGACTTACATTGACTTCTATCTGTTATTCTGCATGTCAAAAAATTGACACCATAGAGGTTCCCTGGCCGTTGAGAAATTGGCGCCAAGGGCTTGTGACCAAGTGGCAGTATGAGATGATTTGGGAGCTAAATCCCAAATCCAAAGAATAACTGTAAATGTATAGATGACCTTTACGCTACCAGGGAAAAGCCACTCTTCCAACCTTCTATGACAAGCCATAGAGTAGGGCAGTAAAGTCGCATCTGATGGAATTTTACCAGTGATTGGGAATTACAGCAATCACAGAGTAGATTTTCTACCACCGAGAACACTTGAATTACAATATGCTGAAAGGTAATTATGGGATTTTTGCCCAGTGATGCCAAAAAACTGAAGGTTTAAAGGTCCAGTGTATACGATTTACAGGAATTCAGGAGGATCTAATTGCAGAAATGTTTTCATTAGTGTGTGATCGCCTGAAAATATGAATCATTTTGTTTTTCCTACCTTAGAATGAGCTGTTTATATCTACAGATGTAGTGGAGTCCACCATCTTTCTACTGTAGCTCAGAAATTGCTTCCTCTTTGTCTTATTTCCACTTTATTGTGGGTGTCAACCGGTGTTAAGGTGCATTACTGTCTTCTACTATGTCTGAGGTTGGAGCAGGGTATGTTCAAGTAAACAGCCCAGATTGGACAAAACAAGACCTCATTAAATATTGTTAAATGGACATCTCTTCCTCCTCTCTCATTTAAAAATCCAGGAACTCTAAACATATATGATATACATAGGAACTTTACTTTACTAACCCTTACCTTTCAGACATGTCAAAGCATTACACCATTGTTACACATTTTAATTGTTTGCCTGTATGTCTTATAGTGTCTTATTATGTAAACCTGCCACAGGACATATGCTCGAGAGATGAACAACGTAGAGTATAAATATGGTTTAGCATCCTCTATCTGGGACTATTTCTTTACCTAAATGAAAGCAGCAAGAGCCCAGTGCAGGGTGCCCATATAACATAGGAATGTCCCAGATTAGGGCCAAATGGGGCAACCACAAAGGCACGTTAAGCTCACAGGAGTCCAGCATCTCTTGATTAGTGGTCCCGGTATCCTTGGCCTATTTGTAGCTGTTACAGCCACACAGCTTGGCTATAATTACATCTTCTAAACCTAACAACTATACATTTTTCAAGCACCACTGTTGCCATGGCACTGCTCTCTAATATTTAATGAAAAGTCAAAATGTGTAAACTTTGCCTCTGTTCAATTTTAGCCTCTGGTCTTGGATCAAGTTCAGGTCTCAGAATTGGGAGCAGGGTTTCCTTTATATATATTTTACAGCAGTGGCCTGCTATCGCTGCTTCAGAACTTTATGAAATACTGTATCACAAGGTCACATTACACAACTCTGCATTGGGATTTTAATTTGAAAGGACAGATACAAGAAGTGGAGACATGTGGCTGAGGAGACAGGGAGAAAGGAATTTGTCAATTTTTAGAGTTTATAGCAGTGGATATAAAAAGTCTACACACCCCTGTTCAAATGCCAGGTTTTTGTGATGTAAAAAATGACACCAACATAAATCATTTCACAACTTTTTCCACCTTTAATGTGACCTATAACCTGTACAACACAACTGAAATTGAAATCTTTCAGGGAGGTGAAATAAAAATTTACAACTGAGATAATGAGGTTGCACAAGTGTGCACACCTTCTTATAACTGGGGATGTGGCTGTGTTTAAATTTTTAAAATTTAAAGTGCCTCTGATTATAAATGAAGTTCAGCTGTTCTAGTAGGCTTTTCCTGACATTTTTGAAGCCACATCTTCCAGCACAAGCCATGGTCCACAGAGACCTTCCAAAGCATCAGAGGAATCTCATTGTTCAAAGATATCAGTCAGGTGAAGGGTACAAAAGGATTGTGAACAAACACAGTGAAGACAGTCATCATCAAGTGGAGAAAATAT